>CAUYPK010144270.1:0-48778 GCA_963574355.1 Loris lydekkerianus
GGAATACAGTTCAGTTCAGCCGCCTACCTCTTCAGCTCAGCCGCGACTTGTGGACTGAGCTGAAGCACCGCCCCCTTAAGCAGACGGCAGAAGACACTGGAGACTATGTGCATTTGATTAGGTGCATGTGCACCGAATCAAATAACCTGTATGACCCGAGTATAAGCCGAGTTCGGGTTTTTTAACACAAATTTTGTGCCGAAAATACTCGGCTTATACTCGAGTATATACGGTATGTCACTACTATTGATGAAACTGTAACTCCATTTTCTCTGTGTCTGACTTTCCAAGGTACTCCATAACTGAGGAGGCCATCTCCTTTTCCTTCACCCTGATCTCTTTCAGTTCTTCAACCTTATTTTCACTTGAATTTAGGGCTTTCCAGCAAATTATGTTAAATCCTACCTGTGAACTTTTGCTGTGATATGCCTACTCTGGAAAAACCTCTTTTTCTGTATCTAGCCAACACTTCCAATCCTCTCCTTTCCACCAGAACCTGACCAGAGAACTGTAAATAGGTTATATTCTGTTTTGAAATTATTTTCAATTGTTTTGCACACAGGACTTTTCTTGGTCACCCAGGCTAGAGTGTAGTAGCACTATCATAGCTCACTCATCCTTGGATTCCTTGGCTCAAATAATTCTTCTGCCTCAAGCTACTGAGTAGTTCCTCAAGCTCCTGGGATTACAAGTGAACCACCTTGCTCAGCTACTTTTAAAATTTTTTTGTAGAAACAGGGTCTCTCTCTGTTACCCACACTGGTCTCAAACTCCTGGCCTCAAGTGATCTTCATGACTTGGCCCTCCAAAGTGCTGGGATTACAGGTCTGAGACACCTCATCCGGTCATGTTTACGTTTATTATACTGTGACCTCCACTAACTTTTACTATCTTCACCTGATTCATAGTCCAGCACTCTTCTGGGCACAAAGGTAGCATTCATAAGCTCTGTTTGTTGGTTCAAAGACAGAGTTATGGAGATAGAGATGATTTATAAATACTTCCAAAAGTTGGCATCCAATGAGACTGGTAGCATTCACATGGAAGAAACTGTGAAGTTTACATTTGCTGTTCAAACTAAGTTGAACAAAAAACAAACAAACAAAACAAAATTTATGAAAATAGAGTCTACTAAGCCCAGCTTTAAGATGTACTGGCATTTGATGCTTAGAAATTATCCACTTAAACTCAGCAATAGCAATGAGCCAGCGCTGTTTTGCCAGACAAGAATCCTGGGTTATCAATGTTGCCCATCTGTTTCTGGTTCTGTGTGGTAAAACTCTGGGTATTATTCTCAGAAATTTACTGTGACTTCCACATCTGGGATGTGAGATATCAGCTTATGAAAAGGGCATGAGGGTTGAATAAATCAATGTGTAATGACCTCAGCTTGGAAGGCATGTCTACCTGGAAGAAAGGCTGCTCATTGGAGTAATTCAAGAGCCTAAAACCAGCTGAATATTAGTACATTTTACCATTGTAATATCATGGAAAGAAAAACTTGACAATGAAGCCATCAGATACCCCATACCATACACGTTCCATTGCCGTTGAAAAATGTACCACATCTGTGTCTTAATGCCGGCATCTGCTTCAAATTACCCTCAGATGATCTCTACAGCTTTTGCCTAATTGGACACTATCAAAACGACATGGCTGTTACTGCTCAGTTTCTAGTTGCCCTTTATGCAGCAGTCTGGGCTTGTCACAAATTGTCATCTTTATATGGAAGAGTCTTATTTTTCACAGCAATTCTAAAAGTATCACCTTCCAGCAATTTCTTTAAAATATCTTGTGCATGAAATTATTAGTTCTCACTTAAATTTCTTATCATCTTTTAACTGAGGGATTTTAAAATCCAGTGGTCTAAAAGCAGTTGGAGATAAAATGAATAGGAATTAAATCTGTCCAGACCTTTATAAAATTAGAGTTATAGAGAGAGCAGAGGTTATTATTGTTGATGGTTTTCGTTTTCATTTTGTTTTGTTTTCCAGATGATGACATTGAGGATGAGGCCAGTAAAACAGCTTCCTGAAGGTCAAATGTTAAATGAGAGGCAGAATTTTGACAGAAAAATCATATTCCTGAGCATTGTCACTCCCCCCAATGTTATTGCCATCAGGTAGAAAGCATCTTGTAACGTCAGCCCAGCAACAACAAGGGGAAATTGAGTCCAGGCTCTACCTTTCCTTCCTTCTTGCTAAAGCCTGGTATAATGTCACGATGGAGGGAAGACATCAATAAACTTTGTTGTCATGACACTTCCTCACCGTCAAGTCACACGGCCTTGATCAAAGTGATGAAGCATTTAGACATGGCAGGCAGGAGCAAGCTCTGTGCCAGGGTTAATACACGGCAAGTTCAAAAAGGAGTGAGCGCAGCAATATTTTTGATGAGCCTCACCAATAAGATGAGGGCAGAGTAGGAGCCATCAGAACAGTGTTTTAGGTAACAATGTTTCATCTTGAAAATAAGTCAAGAAGATATTACCAAGGTGTAATTTACTCAAGGTTGCTTGCACTATGAAAAATATGGTAGACTATATCCTATAGCAAATCAATGTCAGTGGTGTTTCATGGTGTTCAGTGGTGTTCTTAAATTTTTCAACACAGATATTAGCAACATTTCATCTTTGTAGGTATTTCTTAAAATATACAGTGTATAAGTCAATAATGTGAATTTGTACTCACATTATTGAATATGGATAAAAGTTATTACTGCTGTGAATTAACAATAACACTGGATTTCATATCTGGGGGAATGTATTACCATGAGTTTGGATTTCTAAGTGAGATTCTAAATCATCTTTGTCGTCTGCAATGCCTTCAATTCCTCACTTATACTGAATCAGCTTTTGATCTACTTTTACTACACTTGTCTGCCCACTGCCTCTCCTTTAATTCAATATTATTTTAACAGAATTAATATAACTAACGTTTTTTAACACTTTGTAAAACTCTTCTGAGTGATATATATATATATATATTTTTTTTTTTTTTTTTTTTTTTTTTTTTACGCACACACACACACACACACACATACATAAAACCTATACGTAGGTGAGACCTCATCAGGTAGTGATGGTTTTAGACATACATATATATAAAATCATCAATTAACAATTAACTATAACAATTGCCTAACGGACCCTCTGCCTCCACTTTCTTCTGCTCAACCTCCGTTTTACCCTCTACTTGACATCAGTAGTACATTTTTTAAATACAAAGTGACTCATGTTATTCTCCTAGTTTGGAATCTTAAAAAACTTTCTTCTACTTGCAGAAAAATAGCACTGAAAATTCTTGGAATGACCTCTATGACCATCAAATTAGAACTACAACCTATCCTTCAAAACTCATATACAGGCTCCTTCTCATGTCCTAGTCTTTAAACTGCACTGAACTCCCTGACGCATCCCAAAACATTTAGATCTTTTTTTTTTTTTTTTTTTTTTTTTAAGACAGAGTCTCACTATGTCACCCTGGGTAGAGTGCCATGGCATCCCAGTTCACAGCAACCTCAAACTCTTGGGCTTAAGCGTCTCTCTTGCCTCCGCCTCCCAAGTAGCTGGGACTACAGGCGCCCACCACAATGCCCTTCTGTTTTTTGGTTGCAATTGTTTAGCTGGCCCTAGTCCAGGTTCAAACCCACCAACCTCGGTGTATATGGCTGGCCCCCTAACCACTGTGCTACTGGCACCAAGCCAACATTTAGATCTTTGCTAATTATTTTTGTACTAATTGAATTTACTAACATCCACCTGACGAACTTTTACTCATCCTTAACGAACTGCCTTGAATATCAACTCTCCTGTGGAGTGTTTCCTAACTCTCCAAGAGCATAAAAATTCATTCTTTGAATTTCTCCATTATTTTACCTATATGTCCACTATCACCCTTGCTATGTTGCATTAATGTTTACTTGGGTGTATTTTTTTCATTCCTTGTTCAGAATTGCAAGCAGGCAGGAACTTGTCATTTTCTCCCCGGTATCTAGCACATCTTAAATGCTTGCATTGTTAAGTAATTAATTTGTCTGCTTAATATTTTTTGTCATTTTTAAAGCTTCAGGACATCACCTCAATATTTATGAGTTTAAGATCAGTGGTTATTTCAGTGTCCCATTCTCTTTTATGCAGAGTAATTTCTGGAATAAATCATTATTACAAAATTGGTGTAATTATATGTTCTTTTTTCTATATATTATAATGCATATCTATTTAAAATATAATTATATACTGTATATTACATTTTTATAACATTATAACATTTACTTCTTGAAAAATAACATATAAGTAGAATAAAATAAATCCAAATTTGTTAACAGAACCCATATTCTTCTGTTCATATTCATCTAAGTATTATTAAGTCTCAATGGGTTGCTGAATGATTTCATAGAGGAAATCATTTTGACATTTTCTTTCATCATATTTATTACTATATATATATAATTATAAGCTATAGGTACTGCATTAAGTGTATTTAAATAAGTACATAATTAAGTATTCTAAGTATGTATGTTATCAAGTAAAATTATTTTCCCTGAGTGTAATTCTAAGTGACCTCATAACACACTGTTATTCAAAATGGGTACTAATAAAATTAACAACAATGATTTTCCACATTGGGGCTTCAGAGAACATTTATGCTAAGAAACACATTAAAGAGAGCTCAAATTTGTAAATATATTTCAAACAGGACACCTAACATAATTCTCATTTGGCAGGGAAATGTGCCTTTTATCTGCTCATCTATTTTCAATATATAAACTAGCTTTATTTTCATATGATTCCTTCACTGAAACATTGCACTATAAATCATAAGGCTGTCATGTTCAGAGCTTTCACTGGTCCTAGTGGGCCAGCTTGCCCAGGGGCAACTTACTCTGTTCAGTTCTGATTTCCTTCAGAGATGAGTCTTAGCCCCTGGACGTTGTTCAAGCTGTTGATTATGACAGTGTTCTTACAGGACAGACAGCAGGAGCAGGCCCCTGTCCTGGGCCAGACACAGTCAGAGGTTAGGTGACCACCTAATTAGAGACCATCCTCCGAGTGTAGGGAACTCTACACACTTTCTCATACTTGCTTTCAGTCTGGATTAGTCATCTGGTGTTTCTTTCATAAAGAGAGTTCAAGCTATTCTTGTAAGGGCAAGCATGCTTGCAAGGCTTCTGAGCCATCCATCCATCTATGCTGAGGTGGTCTTGTCTCCTGGAAATCTCCTGGCCAGTGTTGGAAACCCCAGGCCAGATTGAATTATACTGCTAAGTGACACATAATGTTGGTCCTGTGAGTCGTCTGAGTGGGCCTTATGACTATCATTAATCCCATGGACACTATATGCCTCTTGCGCAGTGTGGGATAAAAAGGATTCACTTGAATTCTTACCCTCTTCCCCTGGGAGAGAGAAGTCGGGAAGAACACAGTATGCCTATTTAGTGCATCATCTCCTGCCTCAAACCTACTTCTCCTCCTAACCCGTCAGTGTTCTCTCAGTGGTAACATCTCCCTGCATCGAAATCACCTGATCCTCTCTTTGTCACACCATCATTTGTCCCCTACATTCGTGTATGCAGTGCTTAATGATTGCGGCTCATATTTCAGACACTTCTTTAGGTTCCCACTGGTGCTCTGTCTCTTCTGCATCTATCTTCACTACAGCAATGCTCTAACGGGGTTTTCTGTCCAGTCTTTCTTGCCTTTCAATTTAAACCACTAACAGATCCATTTTAATAAAGCACAGTTCCAACCAGACTACCCAAAACATTGACTTCTCTCTCTATTGTTATTCACATTTAATGGGAACAAAGTGCATTCTATGACATTTTCTCTTACAAAAAGGGTATAAAGTAGAATTTAAAAGATTTAGAAAGGCTCTACTGATTTTAAAATTAAAAACACAAGTTGTTATGTTTTATGTTTTTGTGTGTCTGTGTGCATGATGAAGATACCTTTAAAAGTCCATTGGAGGGTTGGGCACAGCGGCTCACACTGTAATCCTAGCACTCTGGGATTGCTGGAGCTCATGGTTCAAGACAAGCTTGAGCAAGAGCGAGGCTCTAAAAATAGCCATGCTTTGTGGTGGGCACCTCTAGTCTCACCTACTCTGGGGCTGAAGCAAGAGAATCACTTGAGCCAAGAGTTTGAGGTTTCTGTAAGCTATGATGCCATGGCACTCTACCAAGGGTGACAAAGCATGACCCTGTCTCAAAAATAAATAGATAAATAAATAAATAAATAAATAAAGTAAAATAAAAATCTGTTGGAAGTGTTTTTTTTGTTTGTTTGTTTTTTGTTTTTTGTTTTTTTTTTGAGACAGAGTAAAGCTGTTGCCCTGGGTAGAGTGCCATGGCATTACAGCTCATAGCAACCTCAAACTCTTGGGCTTAAGTGATTCTCTTGTCTCAGCTTCCCAAGTAGCTGGGACCACAGGTGCCCACCACAATGGCTGGCTATTTTTTGTTGTTGTTGTTGCCATCATTGTTTTAGTTGGCCTGGGCTGGGTTTGAATCCTCCAGCCTCAGTGGATGTGGCCAGCGCCCTACCCACAGAGCTACGGGCACCGCCTGTAGTGTTTGCCTTTTAGTGGGCTTTCATTATCTAGTATATATTTCCAACCACATGCAACCATATAAATATTTTAATTTAATTCTATAAAACATAGTAATTAATTTCTTTTTTTCTTTTCTTTTCTTTTTTTTTAGTAGAGGCAGAGTGTCACTTTATCGCCCTCGGTAGAGTGCTGTGGCATCACACGGATCACAACAACCTCCAAATACTGGGCTTAGGTGATTCTCTTGCATCAGCCTCCCAAGTAGCTGAGACTACAGGTGCCCGCCAAGATGCCCGGCTATTTTTTTGTTGCAGTTTTTCCGGGACTGGCTTTGAACCCACCACCCTCAGTATATGGGGCTGGCGCCCTACTCACTGAGCCACAGGTGCCACAGTAATTAATTTCATTTTTAAAGCTATAATTTAGAAATTTATTATTAAATAGCATCTTCTTTAACTGTGTGAACAAAATTGCAATGATAACTTATTTACGAAATAACTATAGGAGATCAGTACACATTAGAAAATTTAAATATGGCTATTAATTTACTCAGAGCAATATAAATATATATATATTACCTTCAGTATCAGACAGATAAAGAATGAAAGTTGTAAAACCAGTATGATGAAGACTTCACCAGCAGTTCAGTAAATCACTGTGGATTTGTCCAAAACTGGGCAGTGGTGATAAGAAGAGGACAGATGATAGATTTGAGGCATACATCTTAGGGTTAGAGCTGATAGGATGTGCTGATGAATTGAAATGGGAGGAAGGAGAGGGGAGTGAAGGATTGCTCCTGGTTGTACATGAAAAACTGAATAGATGGAAATTCTATTTCTTGAGATGTGAAACATTGGGGATAACACTAAGAGAGATGGTAAATGGTTGAGAGATGTCTTTGAGACCTCTAAATAGAAATGTGAAGTACACCAGATAATCGGATAATCCGTGTGTCTGGAGATGAGAAGAGAGATCAGGAATAGAAATAAATGCGGGAACAGTCACAGCTAGATGATATTTAAAACCTTGCTAACAAATGAGATAAACTAGAAAATAATTCTAGATTAAGGAGAGAGGGAGCCAATGTTAAGATCTGATTGAGGAGACAGAGCCAGCGTAGAAATCCAAAATTGAGAAGCCAGATATGTGGGAAGACTTTATAATAGCATGCAATCTCTGAAATGAAGAGATAAGCATTTTTCTTTTTCTTTCATTTTTTTTTCCTTTTCTTATTAGGAGTTGGTTAGCTGTATCCAGTGCTGCTGAGAAGAGAACGAGGGTTGAAAAGCACTCATTGAGAGGTCTATTTCTGACAGTGTGATAGGGTCAGTTCCCCAAAATTCTTACACTAAGGATCACCAGGAAATGCTAAATAAAATACAGCAAATATTGGGTTCATAGGAAAGTAGGGGGAAAATTTATGGACCAACATATAAAAAAAGAATGAATGAAAGAAAGATGCAAACCAGAGTAGAAGATGGATGCTGGAGAAAGTTTCCTCGATGGAGCTTCCTACTCCAGTAACCTAGACCTTTGAGGGCGCCATGCAAGATAAGACAGCTAGAACTTAAACCCTGGGAGGGCAACAGTTTTGCTGGAAAAAAAGAAAGTATTCATTGAAAAGATCCTTATCTAGGAAAAAGGAGACTATAGTGGAAGCTTCTATCTTAGGTGGGCTATAGGGTAGGGACAGTGGTGTTCCCTGAGCAACTGTGACCAGTTAACCGAATTCTTCTTCGAATTAGATTTGTATTTACATTATTCTCTGGCAATCATATTCTTATGCATTAACTCATGAGGTTGGTTTGTAGGCTGTAGAAAGTCATTTTATTCTTCATTCACTTTTGTTTTCCTCTTAAATTATTTTATGCTACACTAGAAAACATATGATCACTTCTAAAAATCACTGAACTCAGAAGGACTCCTTTCCCAAGACTTAACTAATCTTCATCCCCACCCACTGTTCCTCACAATATATATTCAACCAGACAAATGTCATCCTGCAAACTGCCAATGTCTGACATTATCATGTTGTTTCTTTTTAAACAAGTGGAGTGATTTTCAAAGCTCTGATAGTAATAATCATATCTTAATAATTATGTGGAGTAAACGATCTTTTTAACTTGAAACCAGAATATAAAGCAAATAGATATTACATTTTGTGATGTTAGGACACAAAGGATCTTGGAGATGAGCAAAGAAAAAAATTACAGATTTCCCTCTGTATACACGGGGGATTGGTTCTGGGACACCTACCTGCTGGGAAAATCCCCATATCTGCTCATTTTCCAGTCCTGCAGTAGGCCCTGCAGCCCTAGGCAAAGGTGGCTTCCAAGTGTGCAGGTTTCACATCCCACAATTACTGCTTTGGCCATGCATATTCAGTTGGAAAAATTCTCCACATAAGTGTATCTGCACAGATCAAAACCACTTTGTTCAAGGGGTTATACATGCAAAGATCAACATAGTGGCATAAAAATTTGCCATAAAACTTTTGCATGTAACTTATACATGCAAAGATCAACATAGTGGCATAAAAATTTGCCAAATATATCTAGACAACAGAGTAAAGGAAATCAAACTCCAAGGAGCAGGAGTTTCTGAACAGAAATATAAACTGGACTGATAATAATTAATGTTCCTCTTTATTTGTCATTCCCTTCTATCTTCCATGATCCAATTAGTTATGCAGCATGCTGCTTCTATGTTAAAGAATATAACTGAAAAACTTCTGAACACAGGCAAACAATGGATTTCATCATGTGCACCTAAGATTTTACTACTGGCCACGCAGGAGAGAGACTCATTCTGAATTCTATGATGGTTCCTTATCTCTGCTTTGCAGTCCATAGGCCCAAAGCTAACTTCTTTAAAAACAGAGAAACTACCACATAATTTTCCAACTTTTGAAAAGCAATCTTGCTTTATTGTATTTATATATAGATTAGCATGCGTATTTACAGACAACTCAGTATTTTTTCAATTTATCTAGCAATTATTTTATTAATTTACATAACTGAAAGGCAAAACATCTGCTTAAACCCTTCAGTCAGGTGGAGATGTGGATGGTCCCATTTTCACTGACTCTTCTTCCTGATACCAAATGTTATTAAATGCACCCAAGCTCTTTTAAAATATTTTAGGTCTTATTCTTTTGTGTAGTTGCTTGAAACAGTGAAAGTAAGTAGGAATCTATAATATTTTAGATTAGCCAATATGATAGGAATAGCCAATATGATAGGAAAGAATAAGAGAATCTAAATCAGTTGTAGTAGTTGTTCATATGACTCAGGTAGCTGATAGAAATCTTATGCCCTAGAATCTTTCAGGATATATGAAAACATTCTTTACATTTGAATACTTAACTAAAATGTCAAAGGAATAGAGTTAACATTAAACAAGAAGTGCATCAAAACTCAGATATGCCTTGAGCTCAAATAATGACTTCCTTTATAAGCATGTTTGGGGGTCACCTTTGGAGTACTATCCAGTCCTGAATTTTCTATGGATAATTTATCATGGACTGTCCAAACTCACTTACAAGCCTCTCCCTACTTTCTCTCCACACACCATATTGTTTGTTTCTGACATGGTGTCCCTAAGCTGTCAAGAAAATTGCCCAAAATTTGGCAAGGAGCAAAAGACGATTGTCTAGCTGACCCTCTGACCCTATCAGTCCTGTTCCTGAGGGAGTCAGGACCTCTATTAGGACTTATAATTGACTTAGGATATGTTACAGCTCTATGCACATAGAAGTTTAGCTATAGAAAACTGATAACAATGCAACCAGTTAAAGCAATTACAGTTGACCCAAAGAGCAACACTAATTTGAATTGTAAAGGTCCAGTAATATGTGGATTTTTTAAATAAATATATTGGAAAAAATGTTTTAATTTACAGGAATTTGAAAAACCTCACAAGCAATGTAGCCTAGGAATATTGAAAAAAATATGAAAAAGTTAGATATATCAAGAATGCATAAAATGTCTATAGATACTAGTCTATTTTATTATTTGTTATCAAGGAATATAGACAAATCTATCATAAAAAGGTAAAATTTGCCAGGCACACTGGCTCATGCTTGTAATACTAGTACTTTGGGAGGCCAAGACGAGAGAATAGCTTGAGATAGGAGTTAAAGACCAGCCAGAGCAAAAGCCAAACCCCATCTCTACCAAAAATAGAAAAAACTAGCAGGGCCATACATCTATGGTCCCAGATACTTGAGAGTCTGAGGAAGGAGGATGACTTGAGCCCAGGAGTTTGAGATTGCAGTAAGTTACAATGACATCACTCTACCCTAGCCAGGGCAACAGATCCAGACTCTGTCACAGGAAAAAGAAAAAGGTAAAATTTATCAAAACTTATACACAAAAGCATTTCCATACCATACATGATACTATCTGTAGTGTAGAAAAATGTAAATAAATATAAAGATGCAGTATCAAATCAAAACTGCATAAAATTAACTGCAATTCATACTACACTACTATAATAATTTGGTGGCCACCTCCTGTTGCTATTGCAGTGAGCTCAGGTCTGTAAGTATCCACTTAAATGCCAAGTGATGATAATCATCTCTGCATGAGCAGTTCATCTCTCCAGCAAATTACATATGGCAGTTAAAGGTGATCTCCTGGTTGCTGGGTATTTTTTACTGCGTTTTGTGCAATACTGCAAACCTTTAACAACACCAAGGGACCCATAGGAAAGCCACTAGAAGTGATCCCAAGAAACAGAGAAAGTTATATTGCTTGATATGTACTGAGGTCTGCAAGGTAGATGATTCATCTTACAAATAGACAACATAAACTTAGGGTATCTATAAATACAGAACTGTGAATTATTCTCTACCTTGTGATTTTTCTTAATAATATTTCCTTTTTTCTACCTCACTTTACTGTAGGAATACAGTTTACATTACATATAACATAAAAATTTGTGTCAATTTATTTACACACTCTTGACTGGCTTACTTTATAGTAAGCATGCACTATATAATAGCAATAAGATACAAAATACATGTCAATTAGCCATTATATTGTTAAGACTTCTGGTCGATAATAGGCTTTTAAAAATTATGTTTGGGGGAGTCATAAATTATAGGTGGATATTTGACATTGCACTGGGTACAATGGTAGGGTAGGGTGACGCCTCTAACCCCATGATATTCATGGTTCAACAGTGCCTTGTTTTTATAGAAATGCAAATGAATTTATGTAGTAGAGAATGCAAATCTCCAAGACAAATTCTCAACAGGTCTTTAATTCTATAATTCTTTTAGTAACTAAAGGGTTTGTTAAATGTTTAACACATGTTTATTTTATATTTGCATGAGAACCATGATTAACTTCTTAGAAAAATTTTACATTATCAGTATCCATATTCATCTTGGGCAAAAGTCCTCTATGTAGTTGGTCTAGTTCAAGAATATCCTAGGCCCTCTCCTCAGATAACTAGTCCTCTCTCTTGCCAGTTCATAGTCTTTGGAATTTGGCTAGCATTTTCATGTAATAATAGAATATTCAGGATTCAAATATCAAAAATAAATCAAGTTTATCTCAGTGATTGGGTTTTATTGCAAGGAATTGTTAAGTGGAGGAAGAAACAGGAAACAGTTACTTCTTCCATTACATACTCAGACTTGTGAAAACTTGATAACTATTAAAACCTGAAAGATCAGCATCACATTTTTCTCACTCAATTGATAATCTCATTGGAGTAACTCATTAATCAATTATTAATAGATAATATTAATTGACCATTGTAACTATCTTTTTGGAACTGTAATAAGCATTTGACGCACATGCCTAATCTCACAATCTCTCAATAACACTGTGAGGTAGATACCATATCACATTCAGTTTAAAGATAAGGAGTTTAAGGCTTACATGTTTACTCCTCTTCCTTATGACCGCACAGTGTTTGTGAATAGGAGAGCTGAAATTCAAACTCCAGCTGTCCGCATCTGAAGCCTCAGCCTCAGCATCTCTGTTTGTGCTGCTGCTGCCTCTTCACTTTTCTTTTTGCACTTTATACTTTTTTCTATTTTATGACAATGACAATGTTGAAC
Organism: Loris lydekkerianus; assembly: GCA_963574355.1. Lineage (NCBI taxonomy): Eukaryota > Metazoa > Chordata > Mammalia > Primates > Lorisidae > Loris > Loris lydekkerianus. The sequence continues at coordinate 12,625 of CAUYPK010144270.1, forward strand.
TTCACCTGAGATCTGAGCTCCCAGAAAACAGTAACAAACAAACAAACAAACAAAAAAGAAAAAAAACATTGCTTTGTGTTTCAAGAAATGGGTTTAATATGAAGAACGACCCCTTCCCTTACCACTCACATAAGACTCCCTGTTCTTTTTTATGCTTAATAAGACAGTGAATGGCTCCCTTGTTTACTTGTGACAAGAACAAACACAGCTTTTCCCCCCTTTTGCTTTACCTTGTTGACAAGCCAGATACATCCTCTTCTTTGACTGATTAGCTGCCATAAGAACTTTTGTCCCTTGAAACTAACTGCAGCAGTCAAAACAATGACCCTCTAAGTATGTCCTCATCCTAATCCCTAGAATGTGTGACTACGTGAGGTTCCATACAAAGGTAAAGGATTGCTTCTCATGGAATTAAACTTGATAACCAGATTACCTTAGAATAATGAGATTATCCTGATGTTTAGGCAGGCCCAATATAATCATAAGGTTTCTTAAATGTTGAACAGAGGGAGAAAAGGAGAACTTGGGAAGTGGCAGTATGAGAAAGACAAGTTCAGATGTTGCCGGCTTTGGACTTGGAGAAACTGGACCATGATCCAAGAAGGCAGGTGGCCACTAGGAGGTGAAAAGGGGAAATAAATGCATTGTTTTCTCAATCCTCTGAAAGGAACACAGGCCTGCCTACACCTTAATCTTTGCCTAGTGAGATACTTTTAAGAAGTGTAAGATAGCAAATATGTAAGTTTTATTAAAACAGTAATAGGAAGCTAAAACCCTAGGGAACCATACATAGAAACATTTACTGGGAGGCAGAGCATGCTGGCAGATGGCAAGGACGTTTAGCTCAGCTCTCCTGGAACAACAGTTGAGAGGGAGTGGGCTAGATCATTCCCAGCATGGAATATCGTTGTGGAGTGGCAGTTCGGGGTGTGCAGCTAGGTGGGAGATTGCTGGACTTGGAGTGTAATCTGGAGCTGTGGAGACTGCCAGGAAAGGTTCTGCCCCAGGCTGCAGCAGCGACAGGCAGCAGCCATGGCAACCAGCCCCATCACAGAGGACTGCAGTTCCCAGTTTGTGGAGATACTAGGTATTATGTGGAAAGATTGGTGAAGTGTGGACTCCCAAGCAGAATTAGGGGGCCAGAGTGGGGTGCCGTCTGGTGCGGCACCACCACGGTTAGGCCATCGGAGACACTCAGATGGTAAAGATTCACAAAGAAAGAGACCATTGTTTGGGAATTTGGGAGATGGCGGTCACCACAGGCACCTTTCTGTACCGGCCAGGTGCAGTAATTGGAATCTCCCCCGAAGACAGTTGTCCTACACTCAGAACTGGCCCAGGATATACCAAACATCACAGGAACTGTTGCAGGGAGAATTGAGAAACCTCCTTGTTAAGATTTATTGAGATCAGTGGAATCAGCAGTTCAGCCGGGTCTAGGCACCAAACGGGTGATCAGGCAACACCAAAAATAATTTAAGCCAGGAGACAGGTAAAAGCCTGGGAACCACTCATGGTGCCATCTGGTTTCCAGAAAGTATATTGCCACATAAATATATTCCTACTCAAGTCGATCCCTACCGCATATAATATATATATATAATTTTGTCACCTGTTTTTCTCTCTTTGCACTACCTTTTTGCTTTTTTTTTTTTTTCCTTTTTTCTTGTAGACATTATTGTTAATTTTTTTTTTCTTTTAAACACAGAGTCTCACTATGTTGCCCTTGATGGAGTACTGTGACATGGCAGCTCACAGCAACCTCTGACTCTCTTGGGCTTAATGATTCCCTTCCCTCAGCCTCCCAGGTGGCTGGGGCTTCAGGCACCTGCCATAGTACCCGGCTGTTTTTTAGTAGTGGTTATCATTGCTGTTTGGCAGGCCCTGGGCTAGGTTGGAACCTGCCACCTCTGGTGTGTGTGGCTGGTGCCTTGACCACTGGGCTACGGGTGCCAAGCCCTCCCCTTCCTCTTATGGTTGCTGACATTGCTTACATCAGGCTATTCAAGTATTTTTCTGTTTTTGTTTTTGTTTTTGATTGTTTGTGTGCCTGTTTGTGTGCCAGTGTATCTGATTGTGTTTTTGTTTGTTCATTTGGTTTCAATGTGGCTTCTATTCTGCTAAAACCTCAGGGTGGCTATTTTCCCTAACTCCAATTTTTACATTCAACAAGAGCAAAGGGGAGAGGGGAGGATAGCCAACTGAAGCCAGCCTTCAACAGAAGCTCCCACCCAGAGGGAGAGATAACAGCCAGAAAGAACCCAATGAAGCTGAAGGGTGGGAGCTGAGCTGAGAGAAGAATTGATAATTGCAGGTCTTCTCTGCTGAGGCAAGCTGCAACTCCAAGGAAACAAATTTCAGGTACAGAACTACCTCAAAGAGGATGCATGTCCACCCTCTCCCCCAAGACAGTTGCTTGCTTGCTGTGAGATCTCTACTAGTGAGCAGTGAATCTGAGCTCCTCTTCTCTCACCCCACAGGAGCAAGTTGCTGGAAGCTGGGACTCCTTCTCCAGAGAGTCCTTGCTATAAGCCTGGGCATTCTCTTTTCTGGCTTCAAGGTTGAATATTTTCCCTGCCACTTTGAACTCCCAGTCCACCCTTCCCCCTGACCTGGTGGTCTAGAAGCCCAACACCTACAGAGATAGAACATTCATGGTTCTTTATTAAGACTAGGCATTGCATGGTCTGAGGTAGCACAGTTACACTGTAACTGTGTATCCGGTAGCAGTGCAGTAAGGCGGGTGGGGGGGGGGGGGAGGGAAGGTGTCTGGCGTGGCTCTGAGAAAGAGCAACTCAGCAGTGCGCAGAAGCTTGGGTCTCCATAGGATGGATGGAGGCTTGGGAACTGCTGAGGCATGGGAACCCGAGTGGACACAGAGACTTTCCCTACTTGCACAACCGCCCAATAGTAAATCATTAGTATTTGGGAATTTGGTGTCATTACTAGGATTGGATCAAACCCCACCTTTGGGTGCTCATTTACTCCCAGGTAATGAAACCTCTTAGAGCATTTGTGATCCATTCTGGACTGATGATCTAGAAACCTAACAGGGAGACCGACTTCTGCTTCTCTCTTACAGACTTTCATCTCTCTGCAGCACAGTAAATACTATAGAACATCTATAAGTTGACCACCCAAGGGACTGTAACAATCTGGTCAATATACGGAGGTGGTTAACATAAGGAACTAGGCCTACTGTGCTGATAGGTACATGTGGTGCATGTTTGGTCCATGAAAATTAGTTCCACTGAAGGAGGTGGTCATGCAGCCAGAACTGCTTCATAGGCAGTGTGGAGGAAAGGGGAGGAGAAGAAGGTCCCTGATGGTGGGGAGTGGCTCCACTGGGAGGGGCACAGACAACGTTGACTCATGAGACAGGGGATCTCTGGTGCAGAATAGTGTGCACTGTCCTAAAAAGCAGCCACTGCCCTTCCCAGCTTGCCCCACTGGTAAGAACTCTGGGACACTGCCACTCTCCTGTGGCTCCTCACTCCCTTGTGATTGTCCAAGCAGGTGCTGGGAAATTTTCATGATTCATAAAATTTCAAGACTGAGGGGCTGTGCCTTCCTTGGCCTGATAGAGAAACCCATCCAGCATGTGAACACGCAATATGGAGCCCCTATCATTATGTTTTAAGGTATTTTATTAACAATTTTTATTTAGTTTCTTTTGCCTGCCTGAGAAACCACATTTCTTTGTCAGTGCATCATTGTTTTGTAATTAAATTTTATAGGATGTTTACCTCTTAAAAATTATCAGTAATAAATAACCACAGCCATTTTTACTTTTGTCATCTATAGTTAGTGTCTTTATTTGGGTGCTTCTCTAAATGTCCTTGTAAGCACAGCCACAGGCAGAATGCTTTAACTTTGATATACGATGGTCTGCAAGACCCTTAGGAGAAGATCATGCCAAGTACTTGTGGGTACAGTCTTCTGATAAGGGTGCTTAAATAACTTGGAGATCATTCCAGTCAACTCAATCTGGTTTTCCAAAATTTTAGTTGAAAAGTGGATGGGTTCTTAAGACTGCTAACCCATGATCAGGTGGAACAAGAGTGAATTATAGAGGACTGAAGGATTGAATGAACTGATGAGGAATGATTGTGGGGAAAAATAAGGAATGATTTGGTTTTTGTCTGGAATATTGTTGATGTTTTATTATTATATTTTCAAGATATAAGGAACTCCATCACCTTTTCTCTAGTTATATTGCCTATCTCTATTTTTATTTATAATTCATAATGATTTAGGAGACTATTATTTTGTAAAAGAAAATGAAATATTTATCTTTATCTCTTTGCTTGATCGCTCCAGAATTCTGAAGATCTTACAGATATTTTTAATTTTATGGCAATATAATTATATACATAGATTTGAGAGGAGAACTTCCTCTGTGTTAATGGCATGTATGAAAACACTGATTATGTGACCCTGACTTTGCCTAGAATGTTATATTTGAGAATAACACTCATTGAATCAGTTATAATTAGACACTTGTAAGGACCTAAGGTTACTTTATAGCCATTGTTCACAAAGCCCTCTTTGAAAAACTAGTCTGATGCCTGGCTTACAGGGTTTCTATTCCTAATGATGAATAAGAAAAATCAATTTCTGACCCATAAAAATTACAATATTTGGGGGACATCAAGAAAAAAGGAGTTGAATGAAATTTATAAATGTTAAGGGTGAAATATGATGGTAAGTCTTTAGCTTGGATTCCTACTTTGAGAAAACTTTTTCAAGTCTAATTTAAAATTCTAGAAAATTTAGAGTGCAAAGCAAATTTAAGAATTCTCACACTATCTAGCCCATTTCTGGCATGTTGGCTTTGCCTAGTAGTTATTTCTTGAATGAATAAGAATATAAAAATTATGTAGTACTCTTATTATTTTGTTTATTTAATTAATATTTAATGAGTTCATATAATCTGTTGTACTAGGTTCTGGAGACACAAGAGCAAGTTGGAGAAACATCACAGAAATTACATCTGGTTCCATCTTTAGGTAAGAACCTAGAAATCAGCCTTTTTCTCCTTTCTCTGAAAACTGGCTTTAAAGAAGGATTTCCCTAGAAAAAATATAGGAGCTCTCCTCCAGGAAAAGAACACACTCTGAAATATAAAGTTGTCTTTAAATCTAGGTGGAGAACAGGCAGAAAACACTTTTATAAAACACATTTTTATAGAAGTTGACCGGGCACCTGTGTCTCAAGGAGTAGGGCACTGGCCCCATATACCAGGGGTGGTGGGTACAAGCCCAGCCGTGGCTAAAACAGCAAAAAAAGTTGTCCAGGATGTAAAAAGAATTTTAATAAGCAAATATACTCAAAAAATAAAAGTTAACAAAAAAATAAAGTTTTAATTTTGTTCTTAGTTCAACTTATAAATATATCTTTAATGTTTTTCCATAAGGTAAGATTTAAACCAATGACATAATGAGTATAGAAAAATGCTATATTTAATTTTAAAGACCTGCCAAAATGTACTTACGTGTGTTGCAATAATTTATAAAATATTTCTCTTAGCTTAATATAAAATTCTAGAAAATTAAAATGTATGACTTTCTTAGTAGCAAAAAAAGGATTTACTTTCTTGTTACAAATAAATGATTCAAATGAAGATGTTGTTAGTTTAATCTCCATATTCTTTTTCAGGTTAATATTTTTATATTTTTTAGTACTTCAAAAACTTGCATGATAAACATATAGAATATAATTAAGTGAAAGTATTGTGGTAAAACAAGAAGTTAAAATAAAACCAGAGAATAACATGATTTTGATGGCATTTAATGTAATTATCTCCCTCAGTTTATCACCCCAAAGTTCCAGCCAACCACATTATCAGCATATTAGCTCTTTCTCTGAGTTTACATTTGAATTTTCCTTGACCACATACTGGAATTGTTTCTGCTCATGGAAATTAATAGGCTTTAGATATTGGTTGGTTATAATGTTACGATTTGCTATAATTTTTGTTTGCCTATGATTCATTAACATTTTCATTAGCTTCTTAGCACTCTTCCCATTACAGAGGCATTTCTGTAAATTCTCCAAAATAAGCAACTAGTAAAGAGGAAAATGATACTCCAACAAATACATATGTCTTTTTAAAATGGAGGAACCAAAGCAGGAAAAATATTATCTAACAAGTTGCAAAACAGAATATTTATCTGGACACTGACTTCTGAGTACATTTATTGAAAACATTTCAAAAAATGAAAACTTATTAAACATAGCCCTTGCAAGGTCACACATTGCTAGAAGTATAATTACCTTTAAACTCTAGAATAAAACCTAAATTTAAGGACTTCCTAAAATGAGGCTTCTATAATTTTACACTGTGATTTTCATTTAAAATATAAAGCTCTCTTATTTTCTAACTTAAATCCATCTTGTTGCAATTATTTTAGAGTCTTATTTAGAAAATATTTAGTAGCAGTTACTTTTTTTCAAAGATCTTATATTTACTTCTGAATTGGACTTGGAGAGGTTTTTTTTTTTTTTTTTTCAGATTTATGAGTCTGCATGCTTTGCACCAAGCAGCAAGAGGTTATTAGAAGTCTTTTATTTCATATATGACACATGAATACATGAAAATGGTGGGAAAAATTTAGGCCTACTATAGTGTTCTAAATTCTCCACTTCTTTGTCGCCCTCGGTAGAGTGCTGTGGTGTCACAGCTCACAGCAACCTCCAACTCTTGGGCTTAGGTAGATTCTCTTGCCTCAGCCTCCCAAGTAGCTGGGACTACAGGCACCCACCAAAATGCCCAGCTATTTTTTTGTTGCAGTTTGGCTGGGGCCAGGTTTGAACCTGCCACCTTTGGTATATGAGGCCAGTGCCCTACTCACTGAGCCACATGTGCTGCCCTTGTTATGCATTCTTGACAGGGACCTGATCTTTAACAACCACACTACCTTGCCAATGTTTGACCACTTGGGATCCATTATGACTCCAAAGCAAGACTAGAATTCAAATACCACGAATTTCATAGTACGGAGCCTTCATTCAAAGGAACTTTTTCTCCTATTTCTGCCAGGATAAGATAAAGAACTGCAATGGAACAGAGTTAGGAAGTGCTATTCTCTGCTAGCAAGCCAGCGTTTTCATAATATAAGAATTTTCAGCAGACTCTGAGCCTAGCATTGAGGCCACTTCAGCCTAATCTCCCTTATCAAATGCTTAGCAGCAGCACTCAATCCAAAATGACATTCAAGTTGGTGAATCTAAGAGTCAGCTCCAAAAGTATACACAGCCTATAGCCCCCCATATTAAATAATGCATAAATGCTGTAAATAGAGTTCATGGTTGAAAACTATAAGCATCAACAAAAGAAGCAATTCATAGGATTGGCTTAATTGACCCTAAATTATCATTAAACCCAACTACCTAAAATTTCAGATGTTAGATTTTTGACAGTAAAAATCACAGGTCTGATTTATTTTTGCTTAATCTGAAAGAAAGGGGCCAGAAAATGCTTAAAAAAAAAAGCAGCTTATGAAAATCTGATATGAAATTTTTATTTTTCATGGACCTCCACTTAAACATGATAAACACATAACTGCAAATCTTGCAAATTTGATATGCGGAACTCTGGAAATATTTGTTGGCCATTTAGATTTGATCATTTAAAATAGTGAATTTCTTCAAAACGATTCTCTTCCATTCTTGAGATACTTTGCTAAGAAGAATATGTTCCATCTCAATCCATGTAAACATCTAAGAAGTAAAGTCTCCATCTTTCTTTAAGACTGCATAATATTCCATGGTGTACATATAACACAATTTATTGATCCATTCATAGGTCAATGGGCACTTGGACTTCTTCCATGACTTAGCAATTATGAATTGGGATGCAACAAACATTTTCATGCAAATATCTTTGTTATAAAGTGATTTTTGGTCTTCTGGAAATACACCTAATAGAGGAATTGTAGGATTGAATGGAAGGTCTATTTTTAGATCCTTCCTACTATGAAACCAATTTATAGCTTTATTATGAAAGCTATAACCCAATTATAGCCCAAGAAGAAGGGGAAGGGGGAGAGGGAGTGGGGGATGATAGGTGGAAGGAGAGCAATTGGCGGGACCATACCTACTGTGCATTTTATAAGGGTACATGTTAAATTTACTAAGTGTAGAATATAAATATCTTAACACAGTAACTAAGAAAATGCCAGGAAGCCTATTTTAAACATTTTGATGAAAATATTTCAAATCGTATATAAAACCAGCACATTGTACCCCATGGTTGCATTAATATACACAGCTATGATATAATATAAAAAAAGAAAAGAAAAGAAAAGAAAAGAAAAGAAAAGAAAAGAAAAGAAAAGAAAAGAAAAGAAAAGAAAAGAAAAGAAAAGGAAAGAAAAAGGATTCTCCTGCTCATAAGATATGATTCTGTTCTTCACAGAATGTATTTCTTTCCAAATGTTCTTCTGGGCATGCTAGCCTCTGCCCTTTCCACTTATACTTAAAAACTTGGGCTGTGTATGCTGCCAATTTTTACCACAATTGTAGCTGCAGCTGTGACTGGCAGACACTGAAGGATTTGCTGACCTCTGACATCTGAGGAAAGATACCCTAAATTTGTCTAACTTTTAATAATTTTGATGAGAAATGTACCTTTATACCACAGTAGCCTTCCATAGTGGAAAAACCTAAGGCTAAAATTCTTTGAAAAATTCTCAGATGAGGAAGAGGAATTAAATACATTCTTCAAAAAAGCTTAAGTGACTATCCATCCATGTGGGAGATTTACAATCAGAAAGCTTGGATTGAAGTTTATCTTCAAGTCCCTTGCCCACCCTGAGATGGGATCACTTGTTCTTTTCTTGCTAATACGTTTGAGTTCTTTGTGGATTCTGGTTATTGGAGACATAACCTGCAGATACCTTCTTCCATACTGAGGGCTATCTGCTTGCTTTCCTTACTGTGTTCTTGGCTATGCAAAAGCTTTTTTTTTGATCAGGTCCCAGTAGTGTATTTTTGATGTTGCTTCAATTGCCCAGGGGATACTCCTCATAAAATATTCACCCAGGCTGATTTCTTCAAGAGTTTTCCCTATACTTTCTTCTAGTATTTTTATAGTCTAGTCTAGTAGTCACACTAGACTAGTCATATCTAGTCTAGTAGGCACACAGCCTATAGACACATGAAAAAATGCTCATCGTCTTTAATCATCAGAGAAATGCAAATTAAAACTACTTTGAGATATCATCTAACTCCAGTAAGATTATCCCACATCACAAAATCACAAAACCAGATATGTTAGCGTGGATGTGGAGAAAAGGGAACATTTCTACATTGCTGGTGGGAATGCAAACTGATACATTCCTTTTGGAAATATGTTTGGAGAATGCTTAGAGATCTAAAAATAGACCTGCCATTTGATCCTACAATTCCTCTACTAGGTATATAGGTATATATCCAGAAGACCAAAAATCACATTATAACAAAGATATATGTACCTGAATGTTTATTGCAGCCGAATTCATATTTGCCAAGTCATGGAAGAAGCCCAAGTGCCCATCGACCCATGAATGGATCAATAAATTGTGTTATATGTACACCATGGAATATTATGCAGCCTTAAGGAAATATGGAGACTTTACCTCTTACATGCCTACGTGGATGGAGCTACAACATATTCTTCTTAGCAAGGTATCTCAAGAATGGAAGAAAAAGTATCCAACGTACTTAGTCTTACTACCAAACCAATTTATAGCTTTCTTATGAAAGCTATAACCCAATTATAGCCCCAAAAGAAGGAGAAAGGGGAGGGGGGGAGTATGGGTGGAGGGAGAGTAACTGGTGGGATCACACCTATGGTGCATCTTACAAGGGTACGTGAGAAATTTACTAGATGTAGAATATAAATGTCTTAACACAATAACTAAGAAAATGCCATGAAGGCTGTGTTGACCAGTTTGATGAAAACAGTTCAAATTGTATCTAAAACCAGCACATTGTAAGCCACTACACCAAAAAAAAAGCCTGGATTGAATGTGAAAAGTGGTTATAAAAATACTTTTATATATTTATATCTTTATCTATATTGACAGAAGGGGGTGTTGGGGAAGAGAGCTTCTTATATTCTCAGGTAACCTAACAAAAAGGTATCCCATAGTTATTTACAAATCCCTTCCCATAATCTTATAGGAGGGATGGAAAGTGTGAGAGGCAAAGATGAGATGCTTCAACCATTATGGATTAACCCTGTAGGCATGTAACTAAAAGTTGTGTTGCCACATGTGTTGCTTGTTTCTGGCATATAAGCATGAGAGAAAAATTACAAGTTAGTTTTTTTTTTTTTTTTCCTAAAAATTAAACTATAAAAATGATTATATATCAGATGAATTAATTTGAGTCAGTCTAATAGAGCTCAGATACAATAGCTTCCTAGATCTAAAAACTTGACTATAACTTCTAAATATATGAAGGCATGTAAAAAAGACTGTATGATAACAAGTCTTGGGTTTCTTCTATGAAAATATAGGAGGTGAAAATGACAGACACAAATATGGGTATCTATCTTGGCCATGCCCACATAAGAAGGTACCTGGCCAGACAGGACAGATCTTGGTGATAATGGAGGTAACACATTATGAGAATTTGCAAACTGGTGGTCTAAGGGTGAGATGTTTCCTCTTTTATCCTGAATTTACTGTGTTGGTTTTCAGAGTGTCAACAAATCAAAATAAAAAGAAATTAAGAAGAAAACCCTTTGAAGATGTAAAAAATGAGAACTTTTATAAAATTTTATATTTATAGTTTGTTTTATAAAAGTTCATTATTTGGGAATACTGGCCTATATTCTGTCTTGACTAGAACTGACTCAAATTCAGCACTGGCTGCTTCCAGCTGAGAGGACACCCCATCCTTGATTCATGCTTCATCTCTACCACTCCCTGTTTTAGTCTTCATACTACAGCCATTGTGATAGAAGGGACTATCTTCCACTATTTTCATATTAAGTCTTTTAAAGGTAATATTTCTTATTACTATGTTTCTGTCAAAGTGGAAAAATGGAAGTAGCTATAGGATGGAAAGCACTACTTATGCTCTGATTAAACTCTAATACAAGTGACAGTAATGTTTTATTTTTTAGTCGACAGTAATAGTCAACTAATAAATTCACATTGTTTTGAATGGTAGGTTGGAATCTGAGTATGACCCATTTGGGGTTGCTCAGCAGGAGGAATGATCAAACCTGCCTATTTGTAGCTTGATGAATTCACTCAGTTAATGTCACCTTGTGGAGATGGTTTTGGGAACATCTTTAACTCAGAACTGTAATAGATTCTTTCCCAAGTGTGTGTTGTACTTCAAAACTTTATAGACACAGCAGCTGATAATCATCACTAAGTGCACAGAACAGCTGGTTATCCAACTTAAAATCTGAGTCTCAAGTTGGATATATGGGTGAAGGGGAATTGTAAAAGTCAATGAGTTCAAGAAGTTTAGAAAATTTGTTGCGTTACAATGAATATTTGGGGCAATAAATCAATTAATGAGTCTGCTTCATCACAATAATATTGTAAAGGCTAATGTTAAATAATTTGATGTCTGTAAGACATAATGTGTTAGCTCTTACCAGTGCTGGTACCATCCAAAAAATTTAATCTAGAATAGATAAAAGATTTGCAAAATGAAGAATGCTTTGCTGTGTCTTACCTTTTTTATTATATCTCTATCTTGCCAGTTTTGTGTGCATTTAAAATTACAGTGCATCTGAAATTGACTCTCCATGTTGACCGACTCCTTTTCTCTGGTTTTCTCCATATCTTAATTAGTGAAAAAATATTCATATGAATTACAGAATAATCATTTATGAAAAGCGTATAAATTATGTTTCTATGACAAGCGAACCTCCAGATTTTATCTTATTTTATTTTTTATTGGTATACAAAAAACACACATGTATGATAGGAATATAAGAAAACATAGATTAAAAATAAAAGAGACAGAAATGAATGTGACCCATATTCTTACCACTTATCTAGATATAACGCTATTGCTATTTTTTTTTTAACTATAAACCAATATCTTTAATAAATGTAGAGGCAAAAATACAGAATAAAATCTTAGCAAACAGGAGTCCACCACACACCAAAAAAATCACTCATCACAACCAAGTAAGCCTTGTTCCAGCCATGCAAAGCTGGTTCGACTATACAAATCCATAAATATAATTCACCATATAAACAGAAGAAAAACAAAGACTGTACAATCCTCTCAACAGATACAGAAAAAAAAATCTGACAAAATTCAGCACCCTTGTCTGATTAGAACACTAAAGAAAATTGTGACATTCCTTAAATTGATAGAAGCCATCCATGGCAAGCCCACAGCCAGTATTATACTGAATGGAGAAAACTTGAAAGCATCCCTGATTAAAACTGGAACCAGACAAGGATGTCCACCACCACCACCACCACTAGTCAACATAGTGCTGCAAGCCCTAGTCAGACCAATCAAATATTAGAAGAATATCAAGGGCATGCAAATGGGCATAGAAGAATTCAAACTATCACTCCTTGCTGACAACATGATCCCATACCCAGAAAACCCCAAGGAATAAACTGTGAGACTCCTGGAAATGATAAATACAGCAACATCTCAGTATATAAAATCGATCAACACAAATCAGTAGCCTTCATACATATCACAGCAGCCAAGCTGAGAATCAAACCAAAGATGCAACACCCCTCAAGTAGCACCAAAGAAAATGAAACATCTTGGGATATATTCAACAAAGCAGGAGAAGGATCTCTATAGAGAGAACAGCATAGAATTCTAAGGAAGTATCAATATTGTCATATTACAATGAGGTGTTTTGTTGTTTAAAAAAGCAAATAAAACACTGACTTACATCACCTTACTGCCACTCGATGGCAATAACTAGAATTACAGTTCCAGCAGGTACAATATACCCTTTGACAAACATTTTTTTGAGACTTAACCATACTTACAGCCTGTATCTGAGTGAACCTATACTACTTAGGACTGACAAATATTAAAATAATATATCCTAAATTATGTAAATTATCACTAAATATCTGCAACAATCATTAGTTCCTAGTCATTACTTTTCACTAAAGTTTCTTTTCTTTTTTTAATTGTTTGGGATTCATTGCGGGTACAAAGAATTAGGTTACACTGATTGCATTTGTTTAATGAAGTTCCTCTTATACTGTGTCCCTTCTCTCAGAGGTGTACCATACACTGTGACCCCCATCCACCTCTGTCCTCTCTCCCTGTCCCCTTGTCCCCCTACCCTATCCCTAGTATTAGCTCAGCTACTGTCTTCATATTAGAATGAAGTATATTGGATTCTTGCTTCTCCATTCTTATAATGCCTTATTAAGAAGAATGTGTTCCATTTCCATCCAGGTGAATACAAAAGATGTAAAGTCTCCATCTTCTTAATGGCGGAATAGTATTCCATGGTATACATATACCTCAGCTTGTTAATTCATTCCTGGGTTGGTGGGCATTTAGGCTATTTCTTCTTGGTTAAATATAGGGAGAGAGTGAAATTCCAGGTATTGATCCATTTCCTTCACATTGTCAACTTTCTGGGCATAGAGTTTCTTGTAGCACTCAGAGAAGATCTCTTGTATTTCTGTGGCATCATTTGTTATTTCCCTTTTATTATTTCTGATTGAGGTTATTCGAGATTTTCCTTTTCTGTTTCTAGATAATCTGATCAAAGATTGTTCGGTTATTTATTCATTATGGTTATTTATTATCTGGTTATTTGTTTTTCCCAAAAAAACAACTTTTTGTTTTGTTAATTTTCTGAATGATTCTTTTGCTTTCAATTTTATTAATCTCTGATTTAATTGTGGTTATTTCTTTTCTTCTGCTGGATTTGGAATTGGATTATTCTTCTTTTTCTAATTCCATAGGAAGGGTCATGAGTTTGTTGATGTGCTCTCCTTCTGTTTTTCGAATGTAGGCATCTAATGTGATAAATTTCCCTCTTAAGATTGCTTTAGCTTCATCCCCCAGGTTTTGGTAACTTGTGTCTTCTTTGTCATTATGTCTGAGGAATTTAATGATTTCCTCTTTTATCTCTTCCTGAATGCAACTATCATTCAGCATACAATTGTTTAATTCCCATGTCTTTGTGTGGGATGAACATTTTTGTTGGAGTCCAGTTTCACCTTTATGGCCTTGTGGTCTGAGAAGATACAAGGTATAATTTAAATTATTTTAATTTTGCTGAGGTTTTATTTTTTCCTAGGATGTGGTCTAATTAGCAGTGTTTTCCATGGGCTAACAAGAAAAATGTATATTCTTTAGTGTTGAGATGGTGTGTTCAGTATATGTCAATCAATCCCACTTGTTCTAGGGTCACATTCAAGTCCTTTGTATCTTTGTTTAGTTTCTATTTAGAGGGTCTGTCCAGTTCTGTCACAGGGGTGTTAATGTCCCTGGCTATTATGGTGTTATGGAATACTATATTGCTTAGACCCATCAGGGTATAATGTTCATATATCTGGGAACATTTAAGTTGGGTGCATAAACATTTAAAATTGAAATGTCTTCTTGTTGTATTGTTCCTTTGACCAGTATAAAGGATCCATCCTTGTCTTTCTTAACTTTTGTTGCTTTAAGTCCACTTGTACCTGAAAATAAGATTGATTTGTCCTCAAGACTAGGCATGTATCCTGGAGACAATATATGGAGAAGCTAAGTTTTAACCTTTAGTTTCTGGGTGTTTACTTTGTTGGTGTTCCACTGTGATGGTCAGTCTTTAGAAAACGTCTAAGTATTTCCCGTAGAGCTGGTCTTGTGGCAAATTATCTCAGTGTTTGTACATCCACAAAAGATTTGATTTCTCTATCAGTTCTGAAGCTTAGTTTACTAGGATACAGAATTCTTGGCTAGAAATTGTTTTGTTTAAGAATGTTGAAGGTAGATGACAATGCTCTTCTGGCTTAGAAAATTTTAGTTGAAAAGTCTGCTATTGTCCTAATGGCTCTGCCTCTGTAGATCAGTTGGTCTTTACTCCTGGCTTCTGGCAGAAATTTTTCTTCATGTTGACTCTGGACAGGTTCATTGAAACGTGTTTTGGAGAAGTTCTGTTTGAATTGAGATGACCCAGGGTCAATATTCATCTGAAAGGAATGTGTCAGGATCTTTAATAAAACTTGGGAAGTTTTCTTTGATGATAGCCTCCAGTAGGTCTTCCCTTCCTTTAGGACAATCTTATCCACCATCATGGATCTCTATTATTCATATGTTTGAAGACTTCATGGAGTCTCATAGTCAATAAGTGACTGTTCTGCTCTTCCTCCCTTCTTTCCTGCTTCTTTGACTACCTGGATTAACTTGAAAATTTTATTCTCTAGCTCTGAAGTTCCTTGTTCTCCATAGTCTAACCTATTTTTGATGATTTTCACTACATTTTTACATTCTCTGATTGTCTTCTTGATTTCCTTTAGCTCCACCACATCCTTTCTATATTCTACATATCTTTTATCTGACTTTTGCCTCTGTCTTTCCATTTTCTTGTCCATTCCTTTTATTATCTTTATCATTTATATTTTAAATTTTCTTTCTGTCAAATCCATTAATTCTTTATAGGTGGAGTCTTCTACAGTAAGTGCCTCATGGTCCCTTGGAAGAGTTGCTCTGTTTTGATTTTTCATGTTGCCTAAATTTTTTTGTTTGCTCCTCCTCATGTGTTCTTTCTTCTTGTTCACCTCCTTGACCTCCTTTTTTCTTCTCCCTTCATCCTTTGCTTCAAATTACTTTGCCTTAGAGCTTAGGTCAAAAGGAAGAAATATGTAAAGTGCAAGCAGGGAGAAACAAGAGAAAAAGAAACAAAGAAGAAAAAAGAAAGAAAGAGAAAAAGAAAGACAAGGAAATCAAAAGAGAAGGAGAATGAAAGAAAAGAATCAAAGAATAAAAGAGAAGGAGGATAGGAAGAAAGAATGAAAGTGATAAATGAAATGGTATTGATGGCATGGTGTTAAGACTCCTCTTGTAATTCAAGGATTTTGAGGAGCTGGGCTGGGAGTTTTTCTCAAAATCAGGAGCTCATTACCAGCCTGAGCATAGCCAAACTCTTCCTTATGACCAAAGAAACAGGAGTCTTTGCCCTTGATAAAAGTACAAATGGAAGTTAAGAATAGAACAAACCAAAGTAGCAAAAACAAAACACAACAAAACAAACAAAAGGATATCTAATAGTTAAAAACTGCAGCAACCTCAGCAATGTAGAGAAGGAAAAAAAAAAAAGAATAAAGTAAAAAAGTAATATATATATATATATATATATATATATATATATATATATGCTAAAAATAAATTTGTAAATATAGCAGAACTTTAGTGGGGCCAACTTTAGTATGAATATATATGTTGCAATGTGTTGCCAGGATACCAGGTGGCACTATGGTTTTTTGTTTGTTTGTTTGTTTTTGTTTGTTTATTTGTTTTAAGGATACAGAGAACACAGCCAGCAACCTCTATGGTCCTTATTCCTAACCTAGTTGTCCTCAATGATAGCCTGATTGTTTCCTTAGTATTCAGACCCTGCCAAGTTGGGATTTTAATGTTCTCCAGAATCCTTCAGAGGCAAGTCTCAAATTGACCCCTGACAACAGTTTCCATGAGGTGCAGGTGTCCCTCAGCCTGTCCCAAGAGTGGAATTCTGATCTCAGCAGGCGGAATTAAGACATTCATGCATTAGACCCCTGCTAAGGCCTTCTCATGATCTTCCCACAATGGCAGCCCCCTGGCTGCCAAGACTTTTCCAGTATGGCTGTTTTGCCAGGCACCAAACAGACAGCCAATGCACTTCAACCAGTATTCAAATCTTATTTCTATATGCCGTTTGAGTCCACCCACTCTTCCAAGGTTTCCACTCAAGTTGCCCTTCCACCCAACAGAAAACTCTGAAAAGGTTTCTTCCCATACAAGACCTCTGTGGGCAGGGTGCTGGGGAGCAACTGATCCCAGCAGGTAGAACTCACTTGCCTAATGCATCAGACTTCCACCACTCCAGATCACACACTGTATCCAGATCACCACCTCCTCACTGTGCTCCCTGAGCTATGGCTCTGGGCATGGTACATGTTCCAGGTATGGCTGGGTTCTCTAGGGGAGCTCGGTCGAATGATTCTTCTGGTCTGCCATCTTGCCATGCCTACTATTGCTGTTTTAGTATGTTCAATCAGATACATATTTTAGTTCTATATATTTATCTTAGGTCAGCTTACCTTTGAATTGTCAATTTCTTCCAAATCTAGTTTTAGAAAGGTAAGTAATGTTCATGCTTGTCGGCTAACTAACTTGCCCATGTTACCGAAAATTTATGACTTTTTCAGCATCTACTTTGTGGTTCTAAAATGTAGAGAAGAAAACCACATGGCTTTTTGGAACATCAACAAGATATTAATAGCACATTTACACCAATGAACAAAAGCATTGGACATGATTTGTGAAAAGAAGAACTGTCTTGTCTTCTGCCTCTAGATTGTTTCTTGAATTAAAAATTCATATTATCAGAGTAAATACATCCAAAGCACATATCCCTTGATAAATTCTCCCAGAATTAAAATATTGTATATTGCTTTGACAAGTTCACTGGAAACTCAACTAAATTGCATTACCAACCTATTATAGATATTTTACCTCATTCTGTTTGGGAAACCATGAGGTAAATGTTTAATTACTTCATTTTTAATAAATATACTAATATTTCTGCTTTAACATAAAAATTCTTAAGTTGACTTCAAAATTGTATGGTGTCATGGCACCACATCAACAGTAATTATTCCTTCCTAAATAACATGCAAACGGTTTAATGGTTCTTTGACACCTATAAATATATTTACTGACTCTGGTTTAAAAGTCACATGAATTTGAAAATAAGTAATGCAATTAACCTGTGTTTTTAAATGTCTATAACCCCTTGTTAAATTAAATCCTTACTAGTATTCAACTAAGTACTGAATGGAGTGGATGAGTGATGTTTGTTACATGAAAATAATATTGTTACTTAAGTTAGCAGAATTTTGGAAAAACCCTTCTTTGATTCTGCTGAATTCATCTGGAAGAAAATCAACACACAACTGTAGAGCCCACAAAGTCTAAATAAGAGTTTGCACAAAATAATCTATCTTTGTCTTTCAGGGATTTGTTTTGAGAACTTTTTCCCCACCTCATGCTCCCCATGTTCTCCCTTCTGTTTTCATTTTTTTCCTGTATGGAATAGAAAGCAACTAATAAAAGCCTCTGTCTGAAGCTAATTTTTTTTTTTTTTTTTTTTGGCAAAATGTGAAGTTCGGGCACCAAATATTTAATTATGTATAAAAATGTAGAATAAGTATTTAATAAAGCAAGGTTAATATCATGTAAAAAAAAAAAAAAAACTTTCATGACAAAATTGCTCTTGTTATCTAGCTCAAATCAGCCACAAATTTACTTTAGAGAGAGAGAATGTAAACGTATTTGTTTGTTTTTACCTCTTACTCCCATATCCAGAAGGAAAATTTGCATCTAAAAAATTTCTAACTAAAGTACAAGGCTTGCTTAAGCTTCTTGATATAGAATACTAATAGAATCTCCAAAATTGATTTTCTCTTTTCAATCAGCCCCAACTGTTGGGTTCATGTGGTTCTTTAAATGAGTTTACCCTTTGTCTAGAAAGTTAAACTCGTAGCTTAGTGAGAGCCACTTAATGCAATCCATCATAGGAGCCAAGGTTTTTGGCTCAAACTTAGGCATTTAAATTAAATAAGGATAATCAGAATGACTTCCAGGACATTTACTTAGAATTCTGCATAAAGGACTTTTCTAGATGATGTGATGTGCTAGACACAGCATTGTTAGGTAGGTTTAAAATGTGCTATTAAAAAGATCAGATCCACCTTTGGTTGACTGGTATGTTTTTATGATGGAACTCCAGATGAGCCAGGTCAAACTTCAAAGTAAGATGGACAGTATAGCACATAATTATTCATTGGTTCACTTTCCCTGAAGACTCAGTGATTATTGACATGTTCTAATTGCTATAAATCCAGTTACTTTATCTGTCTTAGGAAGATTATTTCAGTAAAAGTAGATTCAAAACATTTTTCTAACTCTGTTGTACTGACACCAATGGAATTGTTATCCATCATACATACAAAATATAATTAGTAACTGAGCCTTACATTGGTCAGAATAACTTTTGCTTCTCTTTATAGAGGAGTAAAAAGCATGACAATAGTCTACATAGGGAACTTCCCGTATAAAGAATCACATGATTTACATTGAACACTGAAAGTGTTCAGGGCAAATAGAACTTCAAGTATATCTTACTTTACCCTGATGTCAACTTTTCTCTATAGCACTCACAAATGAAGACCACAAATTTATTCACACTTCTGCATTTTAAGGCTTAAAGAGGAGAAATCCTCAAGCTATTCCCCTGAGATAATGTTCCAATGTCCATGAAACTCTGCCACTCTGCACACGGTTTGTTTGTTTGTTTGTTTGTTTAAATCATCTGCTTACAAATCACCCCAACTAGACCATAAGTTCGTGGAGGGCAGGTTTTAGCTTATTCATGTGCCAGTCCACAGATTTTGGAACATAATAGGTGTTAAATCAATGATTGTTAAAGAGTAATTTGGATGTTTTCTCCTCCTTAAATTTTTTACCAATTTAAAATTTACATGAACTAAACTATATTCTTTATCCATTTCCTTTTCATGGCTCTTCAGTGAGACAGAAAAATTGCTTAATATCATTGAGTTGTTCCAAGACAAATGAATATTATTCAACTACCACATTAACCTCAATGTTGCTCACAAGTCCATGTATTAATTATAAGGTAGTCCATGGTTCCATAAGAAATTGGAAATTTTCTTGTAATTTTTTTTCCTCTTTAATTCATTCCTTCTACATTTCAGGTTTCTTTAAATGTAGATCAATTTTGGTCATCTTTTTACTTTTCCCTTCCACCTGTATAAGCTATGACTTAGAGTAATTGCCAAAAAAAAGTTGAAATAATAGTGAATAATATGCTCTTAACCCTTTTCAATCCTATGTCAGACAAAAATAAACAAAACCATGTTATTTTATGTAACCTAAAATAGATAATAAAATCTTTAGGTGACTTCATATTTATGTTTTTCTATTTTAAAACTGTAGGATAATTACAAGTAATGTACCAACCTCTTTCCTACCCAAAATAAATAAGAGATAGGGAGTATGTAGGTGGCAAAAAATTGGATTGGAGAGGGTTAAATTAATGAGAGATATTTGGTTTAGTTGATTTCATAATGTTACAGGGTACACGAATTGTGGCTACGTAGTTTGGTTTGTACAGATTGAGTCAAAGTTGTAAATGTGCTCTTCACCCAGATAGTGTGCATTGTACCCGTTAGATGTGAATTTACCCATCCCCTCCTCCCCATCCCACCTGCTTTGTTTTCTTTGAGTTTTACTTCCATATATGCACATAAGTGCTGATTGATTAGTTTCAGCTTACTATTGATTACATGTGGTTTTTTTTTTTTTTCCCCATTCTTAGGATACTTCACGTAGAAGAATGTTAATGAGGGAGATATTGTATGCCATACAAAAAATAGCCCAGTTTGATTGCATAGATTTTTGGGTTTTGTTTTTTTTGTTTTGTTTTTTTTCGAGTAAGGAGATAGCATTATCAAACAACAGATAGTTATTTACCTAGGCAAAGCCACCCCTAATGAGAAGTCTAATACACAAATAGGAGAAAACATTGAGTATTGCTTTTCAATTACTTCATACACACATACATAGCTTCTATTTAAAGATTGGCTTAAAGCAAGAGAGAGAGATCATTGGCATTTAACTCAATTTCTTATTATCATTATACTTCTTCATTTTGCTGCTTTATCTAATTAATTATATTTGGAGGCACTAAATATCTGTATACTACTGAAATTTCCTACTTTAGTCATTTTGCTTTCTTTGTTACATTCTTACAAATAAATTAATATAAATGCTTTCTTCTTGCACATTAAAGTCATTTTAGACTTAACAGGAAAACTTGGAGGAATGCCATCAAAAGAATTTTTCTAAATTATTTGCATATAGTATACCTAAACCCGTATATTATGAAAGTATAGTAATAGACAGCTTATACCCTTTTAATGATCTGTTCTACCCACAGTGTAGAGTTTTTAAATTAATGTACTTTTTCTCAATAAAGTTAAGGTATTTTTCTTTTTAGTTATGTTTACTAAGTATATTTTCTGTTTCTGTGAAATTCAGTTTGAGAAATCTGGAGACAAGGTCTTTGACATGAAAAGAAGCATTCCTGGTTGGAGGCACCTTGCTTCCTATGTTGCTATAGCAATGTTGTTATCCATCATTGCAGGGAGCCAGTCACCAACTGAAGAGAAAGACATTCTGCCAACTAAAAGCAATTAATGTATCTAAACATATTCTATCTGAAAAGAATTATCTGGTGCAGAATTCACCAACCTTCGTTCTCTGAAACACTCTTTAATAATAATTCCACTGAAAATGCTTTTCCCTTTTTCTCAGATATTAAGAATGTACATATAATTATTAAGGCAGGAAGAATTTTTGTGGTAAACAAGTCTGTATAAAGTAATTAAGTCAGTATTTTCCTAATATATTTTTCCATAAAACCTTGTTTTTACAAATATCTACTAGCACTTACTGACATAGAGTTTTTTGGAATACAATCCCCTTTTTTTTCTGTATAGAATTTGGGTCACCACAGAATTTTTACATGCATAATAGTTATCAAAACATTGTGCCCATCATGTGTCAAATGTTATGATGAATTTGGAATTTAAAAATGACATAACCTGCCAGGTGTGGTAGTTCACACATGTAATCCTAGCACTCTGGGAGACTGAGGCTACTGTATTGGGTGAGCTCACAAGTTCAAGACCAGCCTGAGCAAGAGCTAGATCCATTTCTATATTCTGATAACAAAACCAGTAAATTCTGAATAAAATATTAGCAAGTCAAAAATTATTTATATTATAAAGGAATTATAAACCATGTCCAAATGCCATTGATTCCAGGTCATAGGACTGAAATCCAATCCAATCACATAGGACTGATTCTACATTGAAAAATTAGTTAATGTAATCCATCACATCAACAAATTAAAGAATACTCATTTGATCATACTAATATGTGCAAAATTTTAGGAATCTAAAATTTTAGGAATCTAAAATTAAAAAAATAAACTTCCCTAACTAGATAACAAGCATGTACAAAAAACATAGATCTAAAATTATTCTTGGGGTACTTTTTCCCCATGATTCACCTATCACCATTTTCACTCAACATCAAACTGGAAGGCCTCACTGATACAATAAGACATGATATACAAATAAAAATCATCAGTTGAGAAAAAAAAAAAAAACTCTAAAGCTCTATGTAGAAAATATAGAAGAATTAAAAATTATTCTGAACTAAACTGAAACAATTAAGTTATTATAGCAAAGGTGTTGCAGGATATAAGATTAGCGTACAGAAGTCAACTGATTTTCTATATCAAGCCATGAAAATTTTGAATTTAAAATTAAAACATTATTTACATTAGCACTAAACAGAACAAAGTACTTAGTTAAAATCCATTAAAATATGTGCTTGTATATGATTTTATGAGGAAAACTTCAAAACTCTTATTAAAAAAAGATATAAGAAAATAGTGAGGTATTTTATTTCCACAAATAGAAATTAGTCTAGAGAAAGAAAGGAAGAAAGAGGTCAAATTAGCCTTATACACAGATAATCCAATCTTATATTTTGAAAAGCCAAAAATTTCATCAAAAATCTCTTGGAATTTATAAACAAATTTAATAGAGTTGCAAGATAGATAATCAATATATAGCCAGGAATGGTGGCTTACACCACCTTACACCTTCTTACACTTTGGAAGGCAGAGTTAAGAGGATTGCTTGAGATCAGTTCAAGACCAGACTTGGCAAGAGTGAAAGAAAAAGAGAAAGAAAGAAAATGAAATGAAAAGTTAGCATGTCATGATGTTACCTGCCTGCAGTCCCAGTTATTTGGGAGGCTGAGGCAGGAGGATCCCCTGAGCCCAGGAGTTTGAGATTGCAGTGAACTATGATGACGCCACTGCACTCTGGTCCAGGTGATAGAGCAAAACTTTGTCTCAAGAACAAACAAGCAAATAAAAAAATCCACATATGAAAATCAATAGGACCTATATACACCACAGGCAACAATCTGAAAAAGACATCAAGAAAGCAATCCTGTTTACAATAGCTACAAAAAAAAATGCAAAACACCTAGGAATGTATTTAACCAAAGATGTGAAAGATCTATACAAGAAAAATTATGAAACACTGATGAAAAGTATTTATCTCTTCTTTATTGTAAGAACACTAGATTATTGTATCACTAGAGAATTGAAAATCAAAATGAGATACCAATATACACCTATTAGAATGACTAAAATAAAAAACATTGCCAGTGCTTACTGATGAAGCAGCAGGAACTCTCTTTCATTGCTAGTGGGAATGCAAAATGACCCAACCACTTTTAAACACAAAACTAAACATCATAGTCTTAGCATATGATCTAGAAATCACACTTCTAGGTATGTTACTAATCGTTTTGAAAACTTATGTCCACACAAGAAACTGCACATGTATGTGTCTAGCAATTTTATTCATGATGGCCCCAAACTGGAAGCAACCAAAGGGCCGTTCAGTAGATACAATAAAATATTATTCAGCAGTAAAAATAAATAAACTTTAAGCCACACACAAAAAAAAGCACAAGAAAAAACTTTAGTGCATATCACTAAGTGGAAGAGGCCATCATTAAGAGACAATGTATTATTCCAACTACATGACATGCTAGTAAAGGGCAAACCTGTAGAGACAGCAAAAAAAAAATCAGTGATTCCTAGGGATAGGAGGAGTTAGAGGAAGGAGGGGTGAATAGATGAAGTATAGGAAAATTTTTAGGACAGTGAAACTATCCTGTATGATATCATGGTGGCTACATAGTCACAAGTATTTCTCAAAACTCATGGAAATGTAAACACAAAGAGTGCATTTTAATGTAAACTGGGGACTTTAATTATTATGTATCAGTATCAATTCATTAGTGTAACACATGAACCACACTAAGGTAAGATATTAACAGGTGACACTGCTGAGGTTGGGGCTGTGTATACGGAATTCTCTGTACTAACTGCTCAAGTTTTCTGTATATTAAAAAGTGTTTCAAAAAATAAAGTGTAATAATTTAAAGATAAAATTAAAAAATTGCATCTGCATTGGTTTTACTTTTGCTTTCACAGAAGGATCTTTCCTTAAGGTGGTCCCTTGCTTGAGAATAGGATGTTATTTACTTTGTTTTCATGACTAGGCTCTCCCACTCCTTGAAATGTCTGAATGTCTTTATCTTATGTATCAGAGACTTTTATTTTTAGCATACTGTTTTGTTTTTACCAAAAAAAGCCCTTTATTTGTGGAATATTTGAAATATGTGATGCTTTCCATGGTCAAAAATAGACACTCTTTGTGGTGTGCACTGGGTTATGAGTGGGGAGAGTTGGGAGGCAGGAGATATTCACATGCTTTCAGAGTTTGGTCCTTGTGGCTGACACCTCCCTATCTTTCTACCCCGATACCATCTTCTTTACAGTTGGAGAAAAAAACATGTTTGTCATTAGTGAACTAGCCTATTTAAAATGCATCAAACTATCAAATCTTTAAAGCCTGTCAAGATCAGCTTTTTCTCAAGAAAATCACCTCATACTCTGAGGACTCCACCTGTAGAAAAACTGTATCTGAATTCAATCAGAATAAATTACATATCATTGGATCTATCTATTCCATTTTTACATCTGAGCACTGATTCATACCCTCGGTTGGTTATTTTCAACTTGAATACAGCTATTTTGTTCTTAACTGACTACAAATTGTCATATATTTATAATAAAAACATAGTGGTTTCTTCACTGGCCCTATTTTTCTTATTCATCATTTCCAATTTCCTACCTCTTTCCCACAAGTTATACCAAATTGTCTATCAGTTCTCTCTCTCTCTCTCTCTCTCTCTCTCTTTTTTTTTAAGAGTAAACCTTTCTACTTGAATTATTTAGATGGCTTAGAATGTGACAAATCACAGTAAGTACTCTTCCATAGTATAATTTTATGTACTTGGCCCTTTGTATCTGTGGGTTGAATATCTCTGGGTTCAACCAGCTACAGATCAAAAATATTCAAGAAGAAAAAAATAAAATAAAATACAAAATTAAAATTAATACAAATATAAAAGCAATGCAGTGTACCCTTTAGCAAAGCATTTACATTGTATTAGACATCATAAATAATCTAGAGATGATAAAGTCTAAGGGAAGTGTGTATAGGTTATATGAGAATACTGCAGCATTTCATGTAAGGGAATCAAACATGGATGGATTTTGGTTTCTGCGGTGGGTGAAGGGAAGGCTGGGGCCTGAATTCAATTCCTGAGGATACCAAAGGGTGACTACCTACTAATTTGATTGGCTTTATGTGATCCAGGCTCAAGTCCCGCTAAATAAAACAGTCTCTCAGGTGGGGAAAATTGGAGCAACAACAGCGCAAAACACACGAAGACTATAATGATATATGTGAAAGGTGCTGAAAAGTGGCCATGCACGGCGGCTCAAGCCTGTAATCGTAGCACTCTGGGCGGCTGAGGTGAGCGGATTGCATGAGCTCAGGAGTTCAACAGCTTGAGCAAGACTGAGGCCCATCTCTACTAAAAAGAGAAAAAACTAGCCAGACTTCATGGTGGGCACCTGTAGTCCCAGCTACTTAGGAGACTCAAGCAAGAGGAGCTTTTGAGGCCAAGAGTTTGAGGTTGCTGTGGGCTGTGATGATGCCACAGCCCTCTACCCAGGGCAAAAGAATGAGACTCTCTCTCTC
Organism: Loris lydekkerianus; assembly: GCA_963574355.1. NCBI lineage: Eukaryota > Metazoa > Chordata > Mammalia > Primates > Lorisidae > Loris > Loris lydekkerianus. Next base: position 38,559 of record CAUYPK010144270.1, read on the forward strand.
AACACAAATAAATAAATAAAAATAAAATAATAATAATAATAAAGGTACTGAAAGGTGTGCACACTCAATTAGGAGTCCTAAGGCCTAAATACTTCCACATTTTTCCTATAACAACACTGATAGAATTTTTTTTTTTTTCTTTTGAGACAGAGTCTCACTATGTCACCCTCAGTAGAGTGCTATGGCATCACAGCTCACAGCAACCTCAAACTCTTGGGCTTAAGTGATTCTCTTGCCTCAGCCTCCCAAGTAGCTGGGACTATAGGCACCTGCTGCAACGCCTGGCTATTTTTTGTTGCAGTTGTCATTATTGTTTAGCTGGCCCAGGCTGGGTTCAAACCCGCCACCCTCAGTGTATGTGGCTGGCACCGTAACCACTGTGCTATGGGCGCTAAACCACTGATAGCACTTTATTGCAATTATCAGTTTACTTATCTTCTTATCCCACCCATCTTTAAGCTTCCTGGGAACATTATCTTGTCATCATTGTATTCCCACCACCTAGCAAAGTGCCTGGTTGTTATGTGATTATTAAATGATTATAAAATAAATAATCTAAGCAAATTGCAGCATTCTAGCAATATGCCTGAGAGTCATAATCTACACATATTTAAAGAATTTTCTCTTTATGTTCACCTCCAACCAACCCTCAAGCAAGCGTAATTATTTCCTGCTCCTTAAAAAGATGTATAGAAGTATTTATTAGCAAATTTTGTAGCACAAAAACATCTCTTTGACCTTCCCTATTGTTTCTACCTTTAATCTACCTCAGGTGCCCATTTCTTAACTATTTTCCCCTAATTCCCTCTGTACTTGTTTATAATTATTCACACTAAAAAATTAGATTATAAAAGCTTAACAAATTTGAGCATATTCTCAGTTTGATAGCATTCAAAGCCAAACCTAATGGTAACATGCCTATATCCTACTTTTACTCATTTAAAAAATTAAATTGTCTGTATTTGTCTATTAATTCATAGGAATTACTTATATATTCTGGTTATAGGTTCATTCACAGATATATACATCACAAATATTTTCACAAATTCTATTTGAGAAATGACTCTCTTTCATTCCCTTATTTATTTTTGAATAAACCACTATATTAAATGTAAATCAATCCCATGAGATACTATCTTGTTTTATTTTCTAAAGTAGTTATTGTTCTACCACTTTTATTTAGCAATATATTCCAAATGAACTTGGTTTTGTGTGTGGGATCAAGTTTTTAAATACATAAATGTTTATATTTAATTAATACAGCCCCATTTATTTATCCCCTGCATTGTACTCACATGTTTATCACATATTAGTTAAACCTAAGTCTTACCTTAGATTACCCCATAAAGCAAAGTCTAAGCTAAAGTCTTGTATTCAGATAGTTTATTTTAAAAAGTTATTCCAGGAAACCAATTGATAGCTGTCCCAGCGGTGTTATGTCACTTATAATTTCAAGTGTGCACGCATTACATTGCCTGAAAGGGCTACTATAACAGACAAGTGCTGAAAGTAACAGATCTGTATAGCAAATGGGATGAAATGTTAATGACTCGGTCTTCAGTAAGCTGGTTATTGGCATACCTGGAATAACAAGATGGACTGAGGAGATGTTGAACAGAAAATACAAACTATCTGATAATGTTCACATCTTATAGCAATCAAATACGTTCAAGCCCAGTCCATCACGGGAACTTCAAGTGATCAGAGGCAATCCGTGAGAAGACTCACTACAAAAATCTGCTATTAACAAGCTGAAATTGATATTCAGAATCTATCTTCTTTATCAGCTATTCTACATTTCCCTTATCCAGAGTCATCACTTCAGCAATACCAGATGGTTTCTTCCAAAGGCGATCAAGGTCTCTTTGCATTATGAAGTGACCAAGAATAGATTTAGTATAGTCCTGGGACAAATTAGTCAATGTGTGTTCGGTCCTTAGAACACAATAATGAACTTTTAAAATTATCTGTATAGTTGGACATTGAGAAATATGCATTCTCCTTATCAGTTCCCACTGTGTGGACCCCTTCAGAGAATATGCCATTTGGTTAGGATAATAGTAGTTTAGAATCCCAGTGGCCATCCCTGTACTCTGACACTCTGTCTCTGGGCTAGAAATGATTGATCCAAGGGAAGATTTTTGACATGGTTGGACCAGTTTTTTTTTAAAGGTAATATTATTTTTAAACCAGAAAGAAACAGAAATTGAAAGTCAGGGTATTATTCCTGTTAATGAAAACAACCGAGGGAGAATGTCAGTAAACTCTTGATTCTAAGATTCCTAGAAGGCTACCATGTCACATTCTTTTCTGAGTCCTTGGTTGTTTAATTCTTCCTTCAAATTTGAGTGATGAGTCAATGCCCTTCTAATAAATTCCCCATTTTCTTTAAAATAGAGTTGAGTTTTCCTATTTGCAATGAAGCAATCTAAAATATAATAACAACCACGTTAAAAGACTCAGCAGAATGTACTTGTCTAATGTTATAAAAGATACTGCATTTTTTTTTTTTTTTTTTTTTACTTCTAGGATCCTTATTTTCCCTGCCATTTTTCTTTCCTCATAATCTACTAATGGATAAAATAATATACTTTATCTATTTAAAATATACTCAGGTTTTCTGATGACAAAGATGTCAATTGTTCTGCCAGTAGTAGTTAGTAATTTGGCTTTTATTTAGCAAACATACCTACCTCACCATTACACTGGATACACAGGAAAATGTAACATTCAAGGCATACTGTGAATCTCCAATAAGCAGATGTTCTACAGAAGCATTCCTGCTTTTCTGTGGAACAGCTGTATGTATTAGGGTCCTGACATACACACCATTATTTTGTGAACTGCTGTACTTAGAAGATAAAGAATTATCTTTAAGGGTGGCACTTGTGGCTCAAAGGAGTAGGTCGCCAGACACATATGCTGGAAGTTGTGACTTCAAACCCACCCCCAGCCAAAAACTGAAAAAAAAAGAAAAAAAGAAAAAGAAAAGAAAAGAAGTATCTTTAAAACTTTTTATGAAGTTCAGAGTCTGTATTCTTGTCACTTTTGAAGAACCAAGTTCTGGAACATCACAATGCATAATTACCATGATAATGCTAAATAAATGAATGAGTATTTGATTGAAGGATTAAAGTGATTTCATCACCCTGATGAAAAGATGGAAGTAGGTTTAAGCTGCTTTTGTTTTTTACCTCTTTTTTAATGAAAGTTGTTGAATGATAGCAACATAGGAGCACAATGCAAAGTACTTTGTGAGTATTAACGTAGGTGAATGTCAGTGAAAATCCTAACATAGTTTTCCATTTTACTGATGAACAAATGAAGCTTGGAAAGCTTAAGTATTCATAACTATCTGAGGATACAAAACAAACTGGTGGAAAGCAAGACTTGAAAGCCCAGTTCTGTCTGCTTCTGAATTCTGCATTAATAACCAGTAGGAGGGTAACTGCACCAATTTTTCAAACATTCAATAAAAAGCCTATAGGTGTAAAGCATGAAAAAAAAATCATTTTTCTTTTCATTTAGAATTGAGCTAGTAAAAACAAAGATCAAGAATATATGATATTTATCCCTCACCTCTTGCCCAAAGAGGCTGAAAGGCATGATAGAATACTTCCAGACTGGAGATAGTAAAACTGGACTGTATCCCAGCTTTGAAGGCTACAAAACTTTCAATTTCCTCATTTGAAATGTGAAAGCAACAAGATTTAATTTATAGAGTTGTTCTGGGGATTAGAATTATACAAATAAAGAGACAAGCATGGTCACTAGAATATGGACTCTAGACCCATACTACAAGGATTTGAATTCCATCTCCCTAGTTTCTAGTTGAGTAATCTCGGACAAGTTATGTAACCTACTCTGCTTAGTTTCCTCATCTGTAAACTTAATTGGCAATATTGAGTTAATATACATAGTGAACTTGAAACAGTTTCTCACTCATAGGGCGAGCCATATAAAGGTTGGCCACACTAGGTGATCTGCAAAGTACATGTATCAGCCCCATCAACAATGTATGATGAATCTTTCCAAGATACAATGACCAAGTATGATAATGTTTTGAAGAGGGCTTTGGGTGTTAATTTCATTCAAATAACAGTGGATCAAAAATGTAATGGAAAAAACTAAAAAATAGCAATACAGCAATAAAAAATAATACAATAGAAACATTATAGCACAGCAACTATTTATATCACATTTACATTATATTAGGTATTACAGCATAAGCAATGTAGAGGTGAAATGCAGTATACAAGAGGAGATATATAGGTGATATGCGAGTGCAACCCTATTTTAAAGCAGGGATTTGATCATCTGTAGATTTTGGTATTCAAGCAGGTCTTGAAACAAATCCTCCCACATCTACCTAGAAACAACATCTTCAAATAGCATACTCACTAATAAATGTTGCTACCCAGTGGTAAATAAAGACCTAAGAGAACTAGGTAAATATTCCCACTGTCTTGGGAATATTGAGAGGTGGCAAGTTGCTAAGATCTGATTTTCTTGAAGAAAGTGTAGATTTTCTTAAAATCCTCAGATTTAATGTAAATCTAATGAGGCAGAGAATCTTGAATAAATGATCTCTCACTAATGCTAAGCCTCTAGGGCCCTGTGCAGTTACAATTCTCATGTACAATTCTCAACACAAGCATTACAGAAAAATTGTCATTATGAGTTGTAGTGATGCTGTGATTAAAAGCAGTCTCACTTTATGTCCTTTGAGAGACTTAAAATATTACAACCTGGAGATATATAAAGATTTTCTAACCTATCAGTACTAATAGCACCACACATGTGTATTGAATTTTATAGCTCACAAAGGAATTTTATATACATTATGGCCCATCATCTCTGTGAAGTAAGCAGAGTGTGAATTATCATTCTATTTTGTAGATTAAGAAATAATACACAAAGAGGTGAAATGACATGCTCCAAATTTTCCTGTCTTATAGCTAGAAACACAACTAGAATAAAGACCATTTTTTGGTCTAAAACCCGTTATTTCCATTATACATTTTATTTCCCAGCAATGAGGGGAAAATAAATGAAAAAAGTTTAAAACCTCTTCAAATATGAAAGAATAGAGTAGTGATATTTTAAAAATAAAGTTGTTTTTTTGTTTGTTTGTTTGTTTGTTTTTTAATCACTGTAGTAATGAATCCTAGATTAGGTTTACATCGAAGTAACTACTTTTGGCCCAGGAAGAGTCTCCTGCTCCATCCTCTCTGTTGAATTTTCCCTAATATTCACACATTCTGAAACTCTGAACATGACCACAGTCACTCCAAGTGTGTTGATAACATAAAATCTGCCTTTTTCTTCTGCCATTCTCTGTAACAGAAGTGTATGGCAAAAGCATAACTAGCTCCTACCAATCCTGAAAATGTTTTTGGGGTTGTTTGTTCGTTTTTTGAGCCAGAGTCTCACTCAGTCACCCTTGGGTTGATTGCTGTGGAGTCATAGCTTACAACAGCCTCAAATTCCTGGGCTCAAGCAACCCTCCCTCCTCAGCCTCTCAAGTACCTGGGACTACAGATGCCTGTTAACAACACCTGGCTAGTTTTTGTATTTTTAGTAGAGATGGGGTCTCACTCTCGCTCAGGCTGGTCTTGAACTCCTGAGCTTAGGCAATCTACCTGCCTCAGCCTCCTAGGGTGTTGGGATTAGAGGCGTGTGTTCTTGAACCTGGCCAAAGAATGTTTTATCTTTAAATTTTCCCCTTACTACTTTTAAAGTGTTCTTCAAAGTAACTTTAAAATTTATAATCTTTGTGAAGGGATATAAAAATCTACCAACAATCTCTACCCTGCAGAGAACATTCGGGGGACTGCTTCCTATTCCCCAGGATCAGCTGACAGTTGACTACGAGAAATGAAAATACCTAGAGTAGAAACAAGCCCAAGTGGAAAAAAAAAAAAAGTACTGAGGATTATAAACTTTCCTTGAGAAAAATAAGTGTCAATAGATTTGACAATAAAGTACTTTCAGTCCTAAAGATGTCTTTTAAATAATGTGTGAGTGTGTGGGAGGATGCATGGGTATGTGGGTATGTGTTTCAAAGGAGAGAGTTATCACTTAAAATTGAGAAGTTAAACTTGCATTTGAAAGGATAAAAATGTCTCATCTCTGGCACATAAAAACTTTTATATTCACGATCTTCCTTATTCACTGACTGTCTATCATTACTATTCCCTTGACTGTTCTTCACCTGTTAAAAACAGGACATGACAGCAGCAATGGCTGCATTAGTGAGAGAAACCCAGAGGGGAACAGTCTTTCTAATTTTTATAGCACCAGGGCTCCTTCCTTACGTGCACATATTTGGAACAGCCCCTCCGGGGAGAGCTGGCTGGGGGAGAGAGATGAGAGACCATAGAGAGGAAAGGCAACGATTCCGGAGGGGAAGCTAAATCGCCAGGTTTTCAGGGCTTTAGATGCTCAGAATGTCATTTTAGCAAATAACCCGAGACTCTCTTCATTTCCAAACACACACCTTTGCTCAGGGGCTTTGCCCCCACTGCTCTATGGGGTGGAGGGGCACAGGGAAGGGGAACTGGCAATACGTCAATGTCGTCACTCCTGACGCTGAATTCAGCTTTGCCAAAACCCGAGGGACATCAATTCACAAGACAGATGGATCCCTTTTCTCAAAAATCCAATTTATCTGAATGCCTGGTCACTTCTCAATTCTCTAGTTAGGACTCATTAATTTAAAATATTTTATCCTTAGTCAAATGTCTCTGGAAGACAGAGAATCCCCAAGACACATTAAGAGTGAGGAATTTAAAGGAGAAAGAAACACAGTAGCAATTTGAATTATAATAGTCCTTTTAAAATATGATAACATTCATTTTATATTACTTGTACTATACATATATATATAAGGAAGGGAATTTAAAACAATCCCAGCATGGCTCAGACATTTGCAAATAAAAGCTAGAAGCAAGCAATAAAATAACACAAAGAAGTTTCAGAAGAAAAGTGTATGACTTAGATATTTTCAGCGAGAGGTATTTGATAGATTATTTAATCTTAGTTTTTTTATTTTTCACCTTCAATTTGTAGATTTGAAGTCTCCAGCCCAGAGAGACTTGACTTGCTAAGTAATGGTTAAACTAGATCTAGAAGCATTAATCTTGAGATAGTTTTTTAAACTTTATACCAAGTAGCATTCATTAAATGAAAGCTTATTGTGAGTTTATACCCGTCATTGAACTATACTAAATCAATCCAAATGTTTCTATTAACTAAGAATATTTTCCTATGGCTTCTCTAGAGTCAGTCTAAACCCTGAACATTCCCTTTGACATCAAAAAACAAGGCTCATTGTCCTTCTCTTTTTTCCAACCATCATCACCAACAAAATTGTTTTTAGATCAATTAGAGTTTGGAAACAAAAATAAATAAATAAATTCTACATCGTTTGCTTAATTTTAATGAACACTAAGTTTCACATTTACCTATAACTAAGAAAATCCAGGCCAGGATGACAAATCTTAATTGTGTTTTATTACCCTCTCTTTTTTTTTAATTTTTACTTTTATTTTTTAATTTTTTTTAAATTTCAGATTAATATGAGGGTACAAATGTTTAGGTTACAATGTTTTCATTTCTAAGGTAAAGTTCAAGTTGCAGTTGAGCCTTTCACCTAGGAGGCTTCCTGAACACCTTCACATTATGCACATTAGGTGAGATCCCACCAATCACCCTTATTATCCTCTTAAAAAACTATATATAACAAGTTTCCTCTGAAGCATTATACACCTCTGTATGCATATAAATTTGCCAATTGGGCTATTCAGAGGCTATTAGACTCAGATTCCCATACAAATATAAGAAATATAGCTCTGGCTCTTGATCAAAAACATATTCTCCATGTGCTCATGAAATAGCAAAGAAATGAAAAGAAACAATCTTCCAAAGCACTAGGCTTGTTATTACCTTATTTTCAATTCCATATGTCAAATGGGATCCCAGAGGGATCAGATATAATACTGAAAAGTATTTTACGAAGGGAAAAAGCTCTCTATTAGTCTGATGATAAAAGTAGTTGAACAAATGTCTCTTTTCCTTCTCAAATTTTCTAGTACAGCTTCAGGGCTGTAGGTAAAGGTGTAAATTACATAGGGAAGCAATCAAGTATCCATGTATCTGTCTATTAGTGTGTGTGTACCCAACCAATTTAAAATGAAATGTTCACTATGTTTCATCTTATTACCTCCAATAGAAAGAAAAAAAAGCAATAAAAAAATTATGGGTGTCATTTTATAAAAGCTACTAAGGTAGTATCATCACAATCTCTAAATGTTTTCATTCAAAGGAAAATCTATGATTACTCTTCTGTTTGTGTCATCATTCGAAATACTTGCTAACAAAAATTTAAACATAATTAATTGGGAGAATTTTTCACTTTCCATTGGATGATTTAGTAAAGTGTAGATAGTACTAAAATCCATTGTTAACAGCCTAAACGCCCACCAACCCAGGAATAGATTAACAAGCTGTGGTATATGTACACCAAGTTATATGTACATCATTCAGCCATTAAAAAAAACGGAGACTTTACATCCTTCGTATTAACCTGGATGGAAGTGGAAGACATTATTCTTAGTAAAGTATCATAAGAATGGAGAAGCATGAATTCTATGTACTCAATTTTGATATGAGGACAATTAATGACAATTAAGGTCACAGTGGGGGTATAGGAAGGGGAGAGCAGAGAGAGAAAGAAGGAGGGAGGGGTGGGGAAAGGAAAAGCAGAGAGAGGAAATGAGGTAGGGGGCGGGGCTTTGGTGTGTGCCACACCTTCTGGGGGCAATACACAATTGCAAGAGGGACTTTACCTAACAAATGCAATCAGTGTAACCTGGCTTATTGTACCCTCAATGAGGTCCCAACAATAAAAAAAAAAAAAAAGCCAATGTACTACAGACAGCAGAATAGAAAGATGGGAAGCACATGGGCTCTTGATACTTGACTCCTTGTTATTGATATAATAAATCTGACTTTTTGTGTGTGTGTGTGAGACAGAGTCTCAATTTGTTGCCCTCAGTAGAGTGCCATGGTATTATAGCTCACAGCAACCCCTGGGCTCAACTGATCCTCTTATCTCAACCTACCCAGTAGCTGGGACTACAGGTGCCTGCCACAATGCCCAGCTAGATTTTAGAGACAGGGTCATGCTCTTGGGCAGGCTGGTCTAGAACTCCTGAACTCCAGCAATCCACCCATCTCATCCTCCCAGAATGGTAGGATTACAGGCATGAGCCACTGCGCCCAGCAGTTAACCTGGTATTGAACAATACATAGTATAACTTACAAAGGACAGCAGTTTCATTTCACTCTCACACTCTTTTCATCACTCCATGATGGAGTAGACAAGAAGGTATTCAAATGTAGGACCAACTTCCAGGAGTTTAAAGTTATTTTCTCAGGTAATCCTACCACTCCAGGAGACCAAAGCAGGAGGATCACATAAGCTCAGGAGTGTGAGACCACACTGATCAAGAGCAAGACCCTGTCTCTACTAAAAACAGAAAAGTTAGAAAAATGTGGTGGCAGATGCCTATAGCCCCAACTACTTTGGGAGGCTGAGGCAGGAGGATCACTTGAGCCCAGGAGTTTGAAGTTGTTGTGATTCTAGGCTGAGACCTAGCCTGGGCAATATTTGTAAGATGGTCTAAAAAAATAATAAATTAAAAAAAAATTCCATTGTTAAAAAGAAATGGTTTGTTAATGAGTAATGAATTAAATCCCAGAACATTTTTTTCTTTTATTATTATTATTATTTTGTTGTTGTTATTAAATCATAGGTGTTTACATTAGTGCAATCAAGGGTTACGATGTGCTGGTTTCATATACAATGTGAAATATTCTAATCAAACTCTTCAACGTAGCCTTCATGGCATTTTCTTAGTTATTGTATGTAGACATTTGTATGCTGCATTTAGTAAGTTTCGCCTGTACCCATTCTAAGATGCACCATAGGTGTGGCCCCACCCGTTACCCTCCTTGCACTGAAACCTCCCCCCTCCCTTCTCCTTTCTGGACCTTTCTCCATATTATTGTGCTAAAGTTGGGTTATAGCCTTCATGTGAAAGCTATAAATTAGCTTCATAGTAGGGCTGAGTACATTGGATACTTTTTCTTCCAAAGAGAGATAGAGTCTTGCTTATGCTCAGGCTGGTCTCAAATTCCCAGGCTCAAAGGATCCT
>CAUYPK010144271.1:0-14553 GCA_963574355.1 Loris lydekkerianus
TTTTTTTTTAGCAGAATCTCAAGTTGTCACCCTGGCTTAAAATGTCTCTGGCAACTGGATCGCAGGGGTCTGTTGACAACTCAAATTTTTTGAACTCTGCTCGTTTGTTTGTGGGACACTCTGAGCTGCTCTCATGGGGGAGGGGACTCCCGTCTGCTCTTAGCGGGACCCCTTTTGGGTCACTAAACTCGGCTCAGGAATACATTTTTGTTAATTGGGTTTTGCCAGGAATTGCAAGCTGCTGTCCTCCATGAGGGAGGGGCCTGCCGGCCAGCATGGCCAAACAGGGAAAATCTGTACAACAGAGTTTGTGGTTTTAAATACACCTCATATACAGCAATCCGCCAATTCGCTGCGCATCTCCAGCTGTCTGTCCACACCAATAATCCTCACGGGGAAAAGGTCCAGAACCCTCTTCCTCTCACTTGATGTTATGGGAGAGGTGGGCTACACATCCGTCCCATCTGCCATCATGCTCCGCCTCTGAATTCATGAAATTCTTGAGACAACTTTTGAAATGCTCCTTGAATTTCTTATTCCAACTTTACCTCTATTCTATTAATCTTATTTGACATCCAAATTCTGAATTCAATTTCTGACATCTCAGCCATTTGTTTATGAATGGGACCTTCAGTTGTCTCTGCCATATTGTTCCTTGTGGGAATTGATCTACTCTGGTTATTCATGTTACCAGAGTTTTTTCCGCTGATTCTGCCACATGATTATTTTACAACATTTGGCTAGCTGAGCTGATAAGTTGAAGTTGGGTTGGGGGCTCCTGGAGTAGTGATGAACCACCCCTTTGCCCAAGAGCTGGGACTGGTGTCTGTACCTTTTCTCCTAGAGGTTTGCAAAGGGCCTGCACAGTGCTACATCTTGAGACTTGGGCCTTGCTTGGTGTGGTGTGGCTAAGTGGCTCTGTCTTGTTTTCAGCTGGTCTCTGTCCTACCCTAGTGAATCAGTAACTCTGGTTTGAAGTCTCAGCTATGGAGAAATACCAGGAATTAAGTCACCCTGCCCCTCATGGGTGTTAATTGGAAAAGGAAAATCAAACCTTCCCACAGCCACACACCCAGTGTACCACTCTGGATAGTCCTTGGGTTATTGGTCCAGTTTAACACATCCAATTAATTGCCCCAGTCAGCACCCAGTCTCAAGTGGGACAGTTTAAAAGGTCTCCAGCAACTAGATAGCAGGGGTCTTCTGGCAGCTCAAGTATGACTCGTTCTAGTGCTCCATGGAGTAGAAGGACCTCCACCCAGCAAATTAATTAGTCTGGGAAGGTTGATACCTCCTTCCCCACCTTGTACCTCTGTCACATCTGGTCACTGGGAACCCTGCAGGGCTATGACCCAATGGCCTCCAATGAGCAGATGCTCCAGGGGTTTGCACCTGCCTGAGTCACAGGGAGATTTATGTCTCCTCAGCCAGGTCTCTGCACTCTGCCACCAGCCAGCAGGGAGAGCTGAGGCCTGACAACCTCAGGTGGTTAAGGGAGGTTGGGCAGTTCACTCAGTTCCACTCCTGCTCCTGATTGATGTTGCTGACACTTGTATTTTCACAGAATTTGTGGTTCTGTCCTGGCTATATTCCCCTGTGGGACAAGACAGTTTGAATTCACAGAAACTGTGACTCAGCCCTGGTCTGTGCCACTGCCCAGAGCTGGTGTGTCTGTCTCCATTGCAGTCTGTGTTGGGGTGGGCATAGTTAGAGCTCACAATCAGCAATCAGATCCAGCCCCACCTACTTGCTCCTGTCTTAGGTATGATCCACTGGGGGCCGGGTGCTTCTTAGGTTCAATAAAACAGTCCTCTGTCTGAGCCCCACCCTGGGAGTATGCCAGCTCTGTAGGATCTTCTATTCTTCCTGCCTCACTCCGCCCAGGAAGGTACAGCCTCAGGCATATCCTTTACTCACAGGGCCTGTAATTCTATTACAGATCTGCTCTGCCAGTGTCCATCACCAGAGAAGCTTCCCGGTTTTCTCTGGTTGCCCAGAGAGGCAGGGAGTGTTTGTCCAAAATATCCCCAGGGGTGTAATCCCTATTGTTTCTGCATCTGCTGCTGCTACTGCTCTGTGCCACGGGGCACCACCTCTCCCTGTACCACACGGTTCCTTCAGTCCACCATCTTCTCCCTACTCTCATGCTTCAGAATCAGCACAGATCAGCAAAAGCCCACAACCTGTCCACACCTCTTGAGAAAATGCCCAAGAATCTGGACTCCATGGGGGACAGGCCTCCTGACCTCAGGGTGAGAGTGGAGGGGAGTGTTGGGAGTTCAGAATTGCAGGTAGAGAATATATATAGTTTTAAACAGTTTTACGCCTGTGGGAGAGTGCCATGGCACCCTAGTAGGGGAACCCATGGGATAAAATAGGAGGATGTTTGAATAGGAGGATGTCTGCTTGCTTGTTTGTAGAAAGTATACTGCGAGCCATTCTCATGGGGAAGAGGACTCTCGTTGGCTTGGCCATGGATTTTATACCTATTGTTTTTACCCTTGGGATTGCAGCTTGCCTCAGCAGGGTTGATGTGCATTCTTCAACCTTCTCTCTTGCCTCAGCCCCAAACCATCAACTTACTTGCTAAACTTCTGTCCTTTAACTTTCCTCCTGGATGGGAGCCTCTGTGGAGAGCTGGCTCCAGTTAGCTTGCTCCGCCCCCTTTATATTTATCTTATATATTTCCTGCTCCAATGCTGAAGTCAGCTATTTCCCTAAGAATCACTGATTCCATTTTACTGAAAAGATGTTGAACCAAAATCTAGGTCCTAGATGTGTCTGTGGTCCAGGGATTTTGTTGCTTGTAGGTCCTTTCAACTACAGAGCAAGGAGATATATGGTTATGTACTAATCTATGCTTATACACAAAGTCACTATCTTTTAATCATAGAAAATTACATATTTTATTAGGTATATTATGATAGAAAAAGAGCTTCCTAGGAAACATTGAGTAGAACTTAAGAATTTTTGTGTTTATTTCTTATCTTGCACTACTGTTCATACCTACTCCTTTCAGGGCTTTGAATGTATTCTACCATTTAATCTTCATAATTACATTTATTGTGGGCAATGCTACCATTCTTACTTTAAAGATGAAGAAAAATAGAATCACTCTTTTGCATAGAAAATTTAAGTAGCTTTTCCCAAATCATATTGTTAGTAAATGGTGAACCTATGTTCAAATTTATGTAAACTTATTCTAGAAGCATCTCTTTAACAACTGTATTTTATAGCTTCCTCAATGCATGATGTGAGTGATGTGACTTTAAGATAATTAAACTGATTACCATGGTCAATACTTATGAATGTAATTATTTCCTAGTCACAATAGTATAATTTGATCCTGCAATCCCATTACTGGGCATCTATCCGGAAGGAAAAACCTTTATACATAAAGACACTTGTTTATAGTGCTGTTTATTGCAGCCCAATTTACAATCACTAAACTGTGGAAATAGCCTAAATGTCTTTCAACCCAGGAATGAATTGGTAAGCTGTGGTATATGTATACCATGGAATATTATTCAGCCATTAAAAAAATGAAGATTTTGCAGCATTTGTACTAACCTGGATGGAGGTTGAACAGACTGTTCTCAGTGAAGCATCACAGGAATGGAGATGTATTCAACTTTGATATGAGGACAATTAATGACAATTAATGACTGGTGGGGTATGGGGGAATGGGAGACCAGACAGAGAAGGAGGAAGGGGATGAGAGAAAGGAAAAGAAGAAAAAAAAAAAGAAAAGAAAATAGTGACTAATTCTCATATAAATTGGATTTAATTTTGACCAAAGTACATAACTTAAACATTAATTTTTAATTCAACTTGTTAATATGTTGGTTAGGATATTACATACTTATTTATAAAGAAAATATGTTTGTAATTTCCTCTTTATAATAATATATTTTCTCCACTTTTAATATCAGATGTATCCAGATTAAGTAGAATGAGCTTGAAGTATTTTTTCTTTTTCTATTGTCTATAAGATTTGGCATGATTTTTTTTTGAAATTATCGTTTACTTTTATTTATAAATATTAGTTGTCTATTTTTTGAGACTTTGGAAAGAAAGAAATAATAAGAAGTTAACTAATGACTCCATACTGAACCTCAGAGTCAAAGCATTCTATAATAGACATACTCTTATTTGACAATGTGAATGTTACTTTCTTTGCATTATTATTATTATTATTGCTTAATATTTTGATGCAGCAATTGTCTGCTTTATTTTTTGAATGCATTTATTGTTGTTCATTCTTTACGAGATTTTTGTTTCTAGTCCTTATCTTAAACATTGTAATTGTTATTAAATTTTAAGCCTTTTATAATTTTGTGAAGGCAAAAAGTAGAAACCTAATAAACACATGTATATATAAAAAATTATTTTTAAATTTTTAAACTCTCATTTAGACTTAGTTCCAATTAATTCAGCCCCTTCTTTTATAAATTTGCAGCCAATGTGAATAAGTATAATTATACTATTGCCATTCTTATTATTGTAAGATAATCTCTCGTGGTGGTTTTAATTATACTTCTCTGGTGATTAGTGATGGAGAATTGTACAAATAAAATGTAGTATATATACATAATGTAATACTATTCATCCATAAAGAGTGAAATTATCTCTTTTGCTTCAAGATGGATGAACTGGAGGCCATTTTCATAAGCGAAATAACTCAGAAACAGAAAGACAAATGCTGCATATTCTCACTTGTAAGTGGGAGATAAGTAATATGTACACATAGACCTTGAGGACAGAATGATAGAAATTGGAGACTTGAAAGTGTGGGAGAAGTTGAGGAGAGGGGAAGGATCAGTACTGTTATTCTTGAAGTCAAATAAGGGACTTTAATTACTTTTTTTTTTTTTGAGACAATGTCCATTACCCCAGTGATGGATATACTAAAAGTCCTGAATTCACCACAATGCAACTTATCAGTGTACCAAAATTACTTTTGTATTTTATAAATTTATATATTACATTATTAAATTACAAAGCAAAATTATTATATACAATTATTATATTACAAAGCAAAAGTTCAAAAGGGTCAAAAAGGAAAAAAATAAGCTACTTAAAAACTGAAACTGAGCTTATTTTATTCAAAACATATTGGTTTGCCTGGGTGTGGTAGTTCATACTATAATCCTATCACTTTGCGAGGCTGAGGGGGGAGGATTGCCTGAGCTCAAGAGTTTGATACCAGCCTGAGCAAGAGAAAGATCCTGTCTCTACTAAAAATATAAAAAAAAATTCAGTGTCATGGTGGTTGCCTGCAGTCCCAAGTACTTAGGAGACTGAGGCAAGAGGATTTCTTAAGCCCAAGAGTATAAGGTTGCTGTGAGCTATGATGACTGATGATGATATAGCACTCTACTCAGGGGGAAAGAGTAAAATTCTGCTCAAATAAAGAAACAAAAAGCAACTCTCTCTCTCTCATTGGTGTGGTCTTGTAGAGTTTTAATGCTATGGGAGTCAGGCACTAAAGTACTGCTTCTCTTTGTCCCAGGTAAAGAGTTCAGCAAGACCTGGACTCACTGTACTACTATGGAGTATGAAAACAAACTCTTTTGATCCCCATTTAAGTAAACTGCTGCTGTAATTATTAACTAAACTAATATTTATTTTGAAAACCAGCAAAAAAGCTGAATAAGGTAATTTTGAATCCTGGTACGCGATGAGTCAATGTTGGTGAACTCAGTTGAAGTCAATGTTTACCTTGCAGGGAAGGGTGCAAGACACAGGGGGTAGAGGTTGCAGCCTCAGATTTATCACCTTCAGACACCAAGTTCTCATCTCAGTTTATTCATCTCTAAAGTGGATTAATTTTACTTTAGATATTGAAAGACTCAAAAGGGATATAGGATGGGTGCAGAATTTTTATATATTTTTACAATCATTGCTAACATGACTAATAAAACATTATGCAACTAACTGTGTCTTGACATAATTTTCTTAATAAAAGACCTGGAAATAACTGCATTAGTCAATTTAGAATGAATATGATGGTAACTTTACAGAGCACGCTTTGGAAAAAATATTGTCATTAGTGAATTTGTAATGTATATCATTCTGGTTGAATTTAGGTTCTCCACTGAATATCAGCCCCTATTCAGATCTGAGCTTTGTGGTGGTTCTGTGTGGTGGGTCCATTTAATGATTTCCCTATCTCCCACTCTTTACTGAATCCACAGTGGTGTTCTGTCTATAATTGCTCCTCTTTGCTGTGTATTATTTCATCCTACTATTTCCAACAATGACAGACCAACACCAGCTGTGTATGGAGGTAATTGGGTAGGGGAGAAGTCATAATTTGTCAAGTCCTCCCAGCTAAATTTTCTGAGATTGGCTCTTATGTCAGTTGCGCTGAGCATCTTTTATCTTTCCAGTGGTAGAGAGTATTTCTTCTCTTGAAGACCTTCAGTACTGTTATTCTTGAAGTCAAATAAGGGGCTTCAATTACTTTTTTTTTTTTTTTTTTGAGACAGAGTTTCACTCTGTCACCCTCAGTAGAAGGCCGTGGCATCACAGCTCACAGCAACCTCAAACTCTTGGCCTTAAGCGATTCTCTTGCCTCAGCCTCCCAAGCAGCTGGGACTACAAGGCACCTACCACAATGCCCGACTATTTTTTGTTGCAGTTGTCATTGTTTAGCTGGCCTGGGCTGGGTTTGAACCCACCACCCTTGGTGTATGTTGCTGGTGCCATAACCACTGTGCTACAGGCATCAAGCCAGGGGCTTCAATTTCATATGGATCCTGTTGCATTCTTATCAGAGTCTATGTGTACACTCAGGGTAACAAATATTTGCAATTAGGTTTTGTTTTGCTAAATTGTTCTAAAGGCAGGTATGGTATAAGTGATAACGCACCATGATGGAAATCAGAAAGTGTCAGCTCAAATCCCATTCTCCCACCTATGAGCTAAAATCACTAACAGGTCACCTGTTCTCCCAATGTATTTCTCTATTTGAAAATAAAAATTATAATCCCTGATTTCATGAGTTTTCCTAGAGAATTTAAGGTGAAAAGTCACGTATGTTTGCTGAGCCAATTACTTGACGTATGTTTGCTTATACATATTATGTTTAGGGTGTTCTGTATCTGATAGAACATATTAAGTATTTGAATTTATTTCATTATTGTGGACAAAGTCTGCTAATCTTTGATATAGTATGACTTTTTAATATAAGGCATAAAACATATTGATTTCTATCTAAGTCATTAGACTGATGCTCTAGAATTTTGAGTAATTTTTTGAAGTGAATCATTGACGTGAATATTTCCCAATCGTGGCTGCACATTGGAACCATTTATTTTATTTGTTTTCATTAGCAATACTTGGAATCCAACAAAGTTCAATTAATCCAAAATTAACAGGGTTGGCACTACAAAGAAGGAGAACAAGCTTAAAGAACATTTTATTTTGATCTCTATCAGGCAGCCAAATTCCACTTAGTAATGAGCATAAGGTGCATGTAGCTGATTCGCCCATTTATATGTCAAAGAGGACAAAAGTGAATTAGCAGGGAGCATTATAAAAGCCTTGGGGTGCAAGCTCACTGTTGTCTTAGCAGGAAGAGAAGGCTGCAATGGACCCCGCTGTGGCCCTGGTGCTCTGTCTCTCCTGTTTGCTTCTCCTTTCCCTCTGGAGACAGAGCTCTGGGAGAGGGAAGCTCCCTCCAGGTCCCACTCCTCTCCCTATTATTGGAAATATCCTGCAGTTAGATCTTAAGGACATCAGAAAATCTTTGAGCAATGTAAGTATACTTTATGCTCTTTCCATGACTTGCAAATAGCAAGTAATAAAACCGTACTTTTAAAGAAAAGTTTTATATTATTTTTAATTAATAAATAATAATTACACATGTTTATGGGGTAAAATATTATGTTTTGAAATTTTTTTATAGTGAGAGCAGTTAAATCCTCTAATTTATCTATTTTGAAATATATAACATACTACTATTAATTATAGTCACCTTGCTGTCTAATAGAACACCAAAATTTATTACTCCTATGTAATTGTAAATCAGTATGCCAAAGAGATGGGGATACTTCATCACTTCTATGAGTGTGACGTTTTGTACCTATTGACTAACATCTCCCCTTTTCCCTTCCACCTCTCCCCTCTAGCCTCTTCTCA
This sequence comes from Loris lydekkerianus, assembly GCA_963574355.1. Taxonomy (NCBI): domain Eukaryota; kingdom Metazoa; phylum Chordata; class Mammalia; order Primates; family Lorisidae; genus Loris; species Loris lydekkerianus. The sequence goes on from CAUYPK010144271.1 coordinate 8,146, forward strand.
CTGCTGTTCTAATCTCTACTTCTACGAGTGTGATGTTTTTAGATGCCACAGATAGTGAGATCATACAGTATTTGTCTCTCTGTGCCTGGCTTATTTACTAAACATAATGTCCTCTAGATTCATCCATGTTGTTCCAAATGACAGAATTTCCTTTTTTTTTTTTAAGTGGTCACTTAGGTTGTTTCCATATCTTGGCTATTGCGAATAATGCTGCAATCAACATGGGAGAGCAGACATCTCTTTGGCATACTGATTTCAATGTTTTTGAGTATATGCCCAGTAGTGAGATTGCTAGTTCATCTGGTAGTTCTAATTTTAGTTTTTTAAAGGAAACTCCATGCTGTTTTCCCAGGTGGATGTACTAATTTACATTATTATCAATTGCATATAGAGGTTCCCTTTTCTTCACATGTTCATCAACATGTGTTATATTTTATCTTTTTGATAACCAATTTAAGTGATATGAAGTGATATTTTACATTTTCTGATGGTTAAAATTGTTATGTATTTAAAAAATATATCTGTGAGCCATTTGTATGTCTTCTTTTTTTTTTTTTTAGAGACAGAGTCTCACTTTGTCACCCTTGGTAGAGTGGTATGGTGTCACAGCTTACAGCAACTTCCAACTCTTGGGCTTAGGCGATTCTCTTGTCACAGCCTCCTGAGTAGCTGGGACTACAGGCACCTGCCACAACACCTGGCTAATTTTTTTGTTGCAGTTTGGCCGGGGCCAGGTTTGAACCCACCACCCTTGGTATATGGGGCCAGCGCCCTACTCACTGAGCCACAGGCGCTGCCCTGTATGTCTTCTTTTGAGAAATTTCTATTTAGGTCATTTGCCCATTTTACAGCTTTTGGCCAGGGCTGGGTTTGAACCCGCCATGTCTGGTATATGGGGCCGGTGCCTACTCCTTTGAGTTATAGGCGCCGCCTTGTTTGCCCATTTTAAGTAGGGTTATTTCTTTTATTGAGTAGTTTTCATTTCTATATATTTTGAATATTAGCTCCTTGTTGAAGTATGACTTACAAGTATTTCCTCACAATCACATTGATTCTCTGTTTACTCTTTCTTTATTGTGCAGAAACTTTGCATCTTGATGGAATCTCATTTGTGTAGTTTTGCTCTCATTGCCTATGTTTTTGGGGTCATCTCCAAAGAATACAATTTCATGGAGTTTTCTTTATATTTTCTTCTACCATTTTTTTAGTTTCAGATCTTATGTTTAAGTCTCTAATCCATTTTGAGTTGATTGTTGCATAAGTGCTGAAATAAGGGTCTACTGTTATACTTTTGCATATGAATACCCATTTTTTAAAATATCCATTTATTGAAAAGACTGTTCTTTCCTCATTATGTGTTCTTGGTATCTTTTTCAAAGATTAACTGCCTGAAGATGGGTGGGTTCATTTCTGTCTTTCTATTCTTTTGGCTGATGTATCTGTTTTAATGCAAAGACCATGATGTTGTTTTGATTACTATAGTTTTGTCATACATTTTGAAATCCCATAGTGTGATGCTTCTCTTTTGCTTTCTTCTTTTTGCCCAAGAGTGCTTTGGCTATTTTGAGTCTTTTGTGATTCCATATACATTTTTGGATTTTTTTTTTCTATTTCTGTGAAGAATAAGATTGGAATTTTGATAGAGATTGGATTGATTCTGTATGTTGCTTTGAGTAGTATGGACATTTTAAGAATATTATTTCTTCCAATCCATGAACAGGGGATATCTTTGCATTTATTTGTGTCATCTTTCGTTTCTTTAATCAGTGTTTTATAGTCTTCAGGATACATGTCTTTCACTTTTTTGGCTAAATTTATGACTATCTTATTTTTTTTCCTATCATAATGGATCTTTCTTTCTTTCTTTTTTTCTTCCGTTTTTTTGAGACAGAGTCTCACTTTGTCACCCTTGGTAGAGTGCTGTGGCATCATAGCTCACAGCAACCTCAAACTCTTGGGCTTAAGCGATCCTCTTGCCTCAGCCTCCCAAGTAGGTGGGACGACAGGTGCCTGCCACAACAACTGGCTATTTTGAGAGGAGGTCTTGCTCTGGTTCAGGCTGCTCTTGAACCTGTGAGCTCTGGTAATCCATCCTCCTTGGCTTCCCAAGTGCTGGGATTATAGGTGTGAACCACCATGCCTGGCCTAATGGTTTGTTTTCTTAATTTTTCTTTTTTTTTTTTAAGACAGAGTCTCACTTTGTTGCCCTTGGTAGAGTGCCAGTAGTTTCACAGCTCATAGCAACCTCAAACTCTTGAGCTTAAGTGATTCTCTTGCCTCAGCCTCCCAAGTAGCTGGGACTCCAGGTGCCCGCCACAATACCCAGCTATTATTTGGTTGTAGTTGTCATTGTTTGGCCGGGCTGGGCTGGATATGAAACCACCAGCACCAGTGTATGTGGCTGGCACCCTGGCCGCCGAGCTATAGGCACCGAGCCTCTTAATTTCTTTTAGAGACAATTTGTTTTTAGTTTATAAAAATGCTATTGATTTTTGCACATTGATATATACTCAATCTTACTGAATTTATCAGTTGTAACTTTTTTTTTTTGTGGGGTCTTTAGGATTTACTACATGTAAGCTCATGTTAGCAAACAGACAGTTTCACTTCCTCCTTTTCATATGGATATATTTGATTTTCTTTCTCTGGTTTAATTGCTCTGGCCAGGACTTCCAGTACTCTATTGAACAGAAGTATAGAGAGGAATATCCTTGTCTTGTTCCTGACCTTACAGGAAAAGCTTTTGGGTTTTCACTGTTAAGTATAATGTATATTCCTGGAGGCAAATTATTAAAATATGTTACTACAAAGCAAATACCCACTGTTGAGTATTTCTTGGGTGTGTCATTGTCAGAAATAATGCATTTTGCTAATAGAGAAACTTTTAAGTTGTAAGGTAGAGTCAAAATAATAAAGTACTGTAGCCCTTCTTTGTTTCACAGTCATTTGCTATTAATATTTTCCTTTTGCCTGAAGGTAAATGGTAATCGAAGTGTTTTGTGAGTGCAAATTTTATTCTAGAAGTCAGCTACTGTATATGCTGTATATTTTGTTTAGACTATTCATGATTATTAAACTTCTCCAAGAGAGCAAATCATGCCTTATGTCAATGAAATATCTAGAGTTCAGTGTAAATATGTATGAATGAAAGAATTAATTAGTCGGGATTAGTAGTCTTGTGGCCTGGTCACAAAGCTGCTGTCTGAGACATAAGAATGTAGAACACAGAAGAAATTGTTCTACCATGAGATGTTACATGTGTTGCGCCCAGGAGTTCTACAAAGACCACACTGCCAAGCAAGCCAAATTTACAGCAGAGTCCTTTTACTGAAGAGTTGGCCGGCGACTGCCTCTGTGTCCCAACATGGAGTTTCTGAGAGCAGCCCTGAGTGCTTAAGGGGTTGGGTTTTTAAGGCTAGGTCTGCATCCTGGTTGGTATGCAGGCTGTCCTGGTGTATTTTGGGTAGGGTAGCAAGCAAGCATTATACAGAAGCAGAATTTTGTGGTTAGTTAGCCATATGTCATAAACCTTTGTTTTAATATTTTCCTCTATACATTTTAGGTTCAGCACTTTTCCTCTATACATCTTTGTCTCACCTGGTATTGTGAAAAAGTCAGTCCAGAGACAGTTGGTTCATTTCCCAGGGAGTGAGTTAAGCAAGAAACTGGGAGTAAACTAGAAGCAAGAAATCAATTGTACTTTTTCATTTATCTTGGGGGTGAACTAGACTTATTTCATTTCTTTTCCTTAAATCTTGCAGTCTAGAAATTTGCAGGGAGTTAATTGGTATTTTTCCATTATAGCCTAAATCTGACACTTTTCTGCTATAGCTTAGGCCCACTGGGCCTAACACATATCCTGGAACTGCCTCTGTTGTGCCTGTTCTCTTTCTGTGGTGATCATACCAGTGAATCTCAAAGTGGGCTAGGCTAACTGAGGTGATTTGAGAAAACGTAGATTGCTAGTATTTACCACAGGACTCCTGACTCAGGATCCTTGTGGGAAGGGTCATGCCGTTGATCTGAAAGCATGTTCCAATGGCTGAGTATTGGTCCAAATGTGAACACTGGGGGTGATAGACTTATCAACCTATGTTCAAAGTTGACTAAGCAGTGTTCAAGTTTGGATCTTCTATTTATTAGTTTGGGAATACTGGAAATGAATTTGAAATTCTTTAAAACACAATCTCTCTTATATGTAAAACAGAGTCAATAAACCTAATTTAAGGTTCAGCATATTAATTGCTTAGGGCATTGCCTGGCACACTGGAGGTGGTATATATATACAGCTATAATCATCATCATATTTATAAATATTAAACCTAAAGCTACTTGAAGCTGTATTTTTATTGAATAAAAATATCAACAATATGATGATAATGTCAATCCAAATTATACACAATACATAGATCAAATAGTGACTTCTTTTGCTACTATTTGAATCTCCTTTCCTACTTTCAGTTCTCAAAAGCCTATGGCCCTGTATTCACTGTGTATTTGGGCATGAAGCCCGCTGTGGTGTTGCATGGATATGAAGTAGTGAAGGAAGCCCTGATTGATCATGGAGAGGAGTTTTCTAGAAGAGGCAGTTTGCCAGTGGCTGAAAGAATTAATGGAGGACTTGGTAAGTAGGATGTGGCTGAGTCAGCAGTGGTGAAGGGGAGAGGGGATGGAATCAGAGGCCTGAAGAGCTCCCAGAGCAGAGCTTGGCCCACCTACATGGCTGTGCAGTGTCAACTCCCTCCTTTTTTGGCTGGAATTTCTCTCCTACTTTCTATTTCCTATCGTGGTAGTGTCATTTTCAGCAATGGAAATAGGTGAAAGGAGACACGGCGCTTCTCCCTCATGGCCCTGCGGAATTTTGGGATGGGGAAGAGGAGCATTGAGGAACGGGTCCAAGAGGAGGCCCGCTGCCTTGTGGAAGAGTTGAGAAAAACCAAGGGTGGGTGACTCTTTTTATTTTTTGCCTAAAAAATAAAAAAAAAATATTTTAACTTTTTAATTGTTACATGATACTTGTATGTATTTATGAGACCATGTGATTTTTTAAAAATATGCAGAGACTGTTTAATGATCTAGTCAGGGTATTTAGGATATCCATCATCTTGACCATTTATCATTTCTATATGCTGTGAACATTTCAAGACCTTTCTTCTAGCTATTAATATTTAGTTAAATATCAATTTGGTATTTGGTAATTGTATAATTGTCAGGATTATGTTAAAGCATATATTTTCTTAAAATATATAAAACAATAGAGTAAATAGTAACATTAAATAATGCCAGCTGTTAATTTTCAAATAATTATTTAATGGGTAAATTACAGTTGATGAGGGCTGCACTGAAGATGCCTGGGCATTTAAAACCAAAGATATGCTTCTTAACTGGTGGAAACTGTAGGCACAGGCGTTGGAAGAAGGCCTCAGACGTGTTAGTGAGTTGGCCATGTAAATACAGACTAATTAAGAGCAAGCACATTGTCAATTGCTTCAGGCTTAATAAGGGTGTAAGATGGGGGTCATTCCCACCATGTCCACATGAGAAGAATTCTGTGAAAAGTTCTGAAATAGGTGACTCACAATGATGCTATAAGAAAAACATTGCTCTTTAAAAAATTTTAAAAATAAGACTCAAATCATCTACCTTCATGATGTAATGAATTGAAAACAAACAAGGTCTTGCTCCGTCACCCATGCTGGGGTGGTGGCATGATTATAGCTCACTGAAGCCTCACACTCCTGGGCTTAAGCAGACACTGGGTCTAACTATGTTACCCAGGCTGATCTTGAAATGACTTGAAGCAATTTTCCTGCCTTAGCCTCCTAAAGTGATAGAATTACAGGTGTGTGTTACTGTGCCTGGCTTGTACTATAACCATTATTTTTGAGCTGTATTTTCTTTTACAGGTTAATAATCTTAAAAAACCCATCACACCCATAAATCATCACCGGCGAGAGAGAGATAGGGAATAAATGCTATCTACCCTATGTGGATAGAGTGGGGAATCCAGGTACAACCTAAGGGTAGTGTGGGATGGAGGCAGGGAATATGGACAGGAGGCCCCGACTTGGACTCTTATCCTTGTTTGAGAGTTGTGTGGCAGAGGCAGGAGAGGGACTCAGATTGAACTGGGAAACATTTCACATCAAAGGCAAGGATAGTTGAGGCGTGAGTGATAGGTTCAGGACCAAAAATGAGAGGTTATTCTGAGACATGAACTAAAGGAAATGAAGTCCAGGTTCTTTTTTTTTTTTTTAATTATTATTAAAATCATAGCTGTGTACATTAATGCGATCATGGGGCACCATACACTGGTTTTATAGATCGTTTGACACATTTTCATCACACTGGTTAACATAGCCTTCCTGGCATTTTCTTAGTTATTGTGTTAAGACATTTATATTCTAC
>CAUYPK010144272.1:0-11128 GCA_963574355.1 Loris lydekkerianus
CACGGTGACTGGGAAAATGCCAGGAAGGCTATGTTGAATATTGGGATGAAAATGTGTCAAATGGTTTATGAAGCTAGTATATGATGCCCCATGATCATATCAATGTACACAGCTATGATTTAATTAAAAAAATAATAATAATAATAATAAAATTAAAAAAATTTAAAAAAAAAAAAAAAAAAAGAAGTCCAACTGCCCATCAACCCATGAGTGGATTAATAAATTGCAGTATATGTATACCATGGAATATTACGCAGCTTTAAAAAAAGATGGAGACTTTACCTCTTTTATGTTTACATGGATGGAGCTGGAACATATTCTTCTTAGTAAAGTATCTCAGGAATGGAAAAAAAAGTATCCAATATACTCAGTACTATATGAAAGTGATATATAATCACCCACACTTCCATATGAAAGATAAGACATAAACGTAACCCAGGATGAAGGAGGGAAAATCAGTGTGAGGGGAGGCGAACTGGAGGGAGGGCAATTGGTGGGACCTCACCTCTGGTGCATATTTGCAGGGGTACATGTCAGATCTATTAAGAGTAGAACATAATGTCTTAACACAATAATTAAGTAAGTGAGGTGAGGCCTATGTTAACCAATTTGATGTAAGCATTCCAAATTGTACATAAAATCAGCATATTATACCCCATAAATGCATTAATGTATACAGCTATGATTTAATTAAAAAAAAAAAAAGAATAAAAGATGTAACACATTAAAACAATCCACAGCAAAAAAAAAAAAAAAAAAAAAAAAGATGAAATATGAGAGAGCTCAAGGAAAATGGTGTGTGTGCCCCTGAAACTAAGAAGGCTTCTCAGCATATACTTGGCAAATCAAAATGCTTTGGCTCATATAAACATTGTGTGAAGTTCAAATTCGTTCCCTGGGATATTCTCTGAGTAGAAACAGCAGTGTCTAAGTCAACTGGTGATTGTGTCTTTATCTAAAATCATAATGTTGAAACATCACTTCTTCAAAAATGCTTCTTTAATGCATAGTGTGGTGACTATTTTGATATGCTAAAAAGTCACTAAAAAAAAAAAAACACCAGATAACAGTTCAGGAGTTGCCAGGACAATGGGTCACCCGCTAAGCTGCTGTTATCTGAACACGTATGTTTGTGTTCCTGTCTGAATAATTCATAACTCCATGAAGTGAAGAATGAAAAAAATGTAAAATGAAAAGTTGTATTTCAATCTAGAGGGAAAACAAGACTATTTGGAGAGTTGTGCTTTCTTTCTTCACTCTTCTGATACCTTCCTCAAATACTTTTAATTTTTCAACCATCTATTTTTGAACCTATGGAATATCCCAGGCCTGGCAAAATGTCCTCAAAGGATAACAGGTGAGCCCATACACATAGCGATATTCTTTCTCGGCTCGCAATTCATGGTATAATCCTTAAATATAATGAGGAAACCATGTTATTCATTTATGGAGTGAAGGAAATAGCAAACATCTCAAAGTAGACATTTCTACCACATGTTGAGAACCGCTGTATTACAGGACCAAGTGTAATTACTAAATACAGTACATAATAGTAATAGCCCATGAAAAGCAAACAGAAGGAAGAATGCTTATAAGAAAGAACAAAGCACAAAGTCTACTTACATGCTTAAAGGTAAAGTGAGAAGGTAGTTAGCTATTTTTATTGGGCTGAAAATATAAATATTTTCTTTATTGCCACCTGCCATTTCAACAGCATAATCCAATTACATATTTTCTATACTTCCTAGATAACTGTGCTTAAAATATTTAATTCTCCTTAGAACACTTGCTCGCAAAAGGGAATTGAAATTAAGACTTCTTCATCACTTCAAAATGGAACACTGATCCTGCTTTATATGCCTTCACTAGGAGAACTTTTGGTGGGACACCAAAACCCATTTCATGCCAACAAAATATGTGTACTTTCTACTTAAGAAAAATGGGTAAGATCACAGACCCAAACTCTCACTGATTCGAAGAACTAAAACAGGTGCTTCCATATCCCCGCATATAGGGAGGGCTACCTAATATAAAAAAAAAAAAAAAAAAAACTTCATTCTTAGTGACAAGATCCAGTTTGGGGAGCTGTGCTGGGAAGGGAGTAACCAGTTCTTCTTCACTTCCCACTCATGTTCTGCCTTTTTTCACCTTTTTTTTAGGTGCTAGGAGGCTGATCCTCAAGAATTTCATCACCTTAGAGCTCTCACACTCTTGTCTACAGGGTGCAGGCAGTGAAAGTCACCAAGAGGAAAGTAGGGGGTGGGTGAGAGAAAAGAGAGCGCAGGCCATTTCCTCACCTGATTCCTTGTGCTTTGGTGTTCTGGACTGTGGGATGAGTGAGTTCAGGGAGTTGCATTGGTTTTTTCTCTCCACTCCAGCCTTAGTAATGATTCCCAGCTGTTGCTAATCCTTGCACTCAACTTCCATCATCAGTCCTCACTCCATAGCCCCTTTATTAAATTTGCATCAAAATTCCAGATAAGCATGCTGCTTCCTACCTGGCCCCTAAATGTTAGTAGAGACTGAAACTGCAGAGTCTAAAGGCCCTTAGGCCTTAAAGTCCCTCTTCATGTCTCAGGGAACCTTCTAGTTCCAGACCCAAATGCCACCTGGCTACCTACAAGGTGGAAATTGGATCCCAGAATTTAGGAGCAATATCTCCTCAATTATGATAATTTTGATTAGGGACTAGGAAAACCACCTACATTCTCTGAAATAAAGTTAGACTTATGTATTTGAAAAAAATCAGAGTTAGAAGAAAGAAACAGAGGAATGGGCAAGGCTTGAAGTCTGCCTTCTCCAGGGTGCTCCTTGAGATTTCCACTGAAGGATCAGTAGTGGCAACAGATCCATACTAAGGGGCCAGACAAAATTCCAAGGTTTCACTAGAAATGTATAAGAATTACTAAATATATTGGGTTTTAACATAAAATAATTACATCAAAATAATTAAGTAAACCACTGCTTTAGAAAAATGATACCACATTCATCGTAACATTTTTAAGTATTTCATTGGGATACTACCATATCTCTAGGTTGACTTATACATCTACACTCCTATTGTTTTAAGTACTCTTTTTGTGTATCTTAAAATATGAGAAATCTTGGCTCAGTGCCTGCTGCTCAGTGGCTAGGGTGCCAGCCACATACACCAGAGCTGGCGCGTTTGAATCCAGCTGGGCCTGCCAAACAATGACAACTACAATAAAAAAATAGCCCGGCATTGTGGCAGGCACATGTAATCCCAGCTACTTGAGAGGCTGAGGCAAGAGAATTGCTTAAACCCAAGAGTTTGAGGTTGCTGTGAGCTGTGACACTACGGCACTCTACCAGTGCAACAGCTTGAGACTGTCTCAAAAAAAAAAAAAAAAAAAAAATGCGGGGGGGATCTATCTATTATTCTGTCTATTCAATATATATTCAATATGTATTTATTCTGTCCATTCGATATATATTGAATATATATTTAGTATGAGTATTTGTATATATGAGTATTTATATGTACATATTCAATATATACAGATGTATATTGAATATATATACATATATAACATCTGTATGTCTATCTACTAAGACGTCTCAAAGGACGCATGTGAGAAAGGATAGAAAAGAGACAAAAGAAGCAAGTGTCATACTGGACAGCTGAGAATACAATCTTTTCTATTTCCACAAGAAGTTCTATTGGATGACAGTACTTGAGGCAGTCTGATAACCACATAAAAGTGTGATTACACCTAAGAATATGGGAAATGGGGAGAGGGAGGGGAGGGAGGGGGGAGGGAGGGGGGAGGGAGGGGGGAGGGAGGAGGGAGGGAGGGGGGAGGGAGGGTGCTAGGTGGGATTACACCTGCGGTGCATCTTACAAGGGTACATGTGAAACTTAGTAAATGTAGAATATAAATGTCTTAACACAATAACTAAGAAAATGCCAGGAAGGCTATATTAACCTGTGTGATGAAAATATGTCAAACTGTTTATAAAACCAATGTACGGTGCCCCATGATCGCATTAATGTACAAAGCTATGATTTAATATTAATAAATATATATAAATAAAAAAATAAAAGTGTGATTACATATTCAGCTATACTTTGGATATTTACAGTTATTTATGACGATATGAAATCACCCAAAGCCTTACAATCTGCAACTGGGTTAATGGTAATTTCTGACTGCAATAACCTCCTATGTAAAATGCATGCATTATGGATAAATTAAAAGCATAGTTTCGCATTTTAGCTGTTCAATTAAAGACCAAGATTATACTGACTTGAACAGCACAGAGGTTCGTTTCTCTCACACACTGTAATCCAAAGAGAAACAATCTCCAAAGGCAGAAGTGGTGGGTCCACTTGGGGCCAAGTACCTTTCTATTTTTTTGCTCTTCTGTTCTCAAACCAGACTTCCCCTCCTGATCTAAGGTGAATGTTCCAACAGAAAGGAAGAAGAGAAACAGAAGGCTCATAGCACATTCTAGATGGACACAGCTACACTTCAGCTAATATTTTGTTGTTCAGAACCAAATGGCATAAACAAATCTAGCTGCCAGGACGACTAGGGGAATTTATTCTTTAATTGGTTGGTCATAAACCTAGCTCGCACTCTATTCCAAAAGAAGAGATATTAGAGAGAAAACTAAATTGCTCTGTCTACTTTGATACATGTCACACTTAAACTTCCTTTCTCACTAATTACTATCCCTCCTTCTGTTAGCTAGTATCTGAGACCGCTGACCTCATTCTGGCCTTTCAGCAAATGTACAGAATGAGAAGAATCACAATGACCTCCATTAAATACGTGGATGTTCTCTCTACATGCATTGCTGACTTATTCCTCAACTTTAGAGAACTGCTTAAAGAAACATAATGGACCATGGCAATAGAGAACAGTTAAAATAACTACAGTGGAAGCTCTGTAAGTTGACCACCCAAAGGACTGTAGCAAGCTGGTCAACAGACAAAGGCCCGGTCTATAGAAAATTAGGTCCACTTAAGCAGGTGGTTATTGTAGGGAGGTGGTCAGCTATAGAGGTTCTAATGTAACTGAATTTCATACTATGTTCTCATGAAAAATTACGTAGAAATATCTCCAAATTCAAAAGTATATTTTCTTAAGCATGTAGGCCCCCCAAATGCGTGCTATTGAAACTTACTGATGTTCAAAGACCAGTCTTTTGTATTTGTCTAATCATCTATAGTAAATAAGAATTTCTCAGTTGAGTAGGGAAATGGGGATTTTATTGATCTTACAATTCCAATATCTACTTAGAAAATGTCTTGATAGTTGGTTTGTTTGGAAAATGCAAAACTGCACAGTCATCTATTCAATATTTGAATACAATATACGGTTGTACAAAATAATGTATGTTATTATTCCTCTAATATATTTTTTCTCATCCCTAAATAGATTATGTAGCCCACATTTATCGGCCTTCGTTACTTTTTAATATTCTCACCTTTCCCTCCTCTAATTAATAGTCATCTTCAGTCACATCAAACCTCTCATACTAAAAACATTATTTTATTGTTTTATACTACTAGCTAAGGGAGATAATTTGTTTGAAAAAGAAAATTTATACTAAATAATTCTTTTTCCTCTCTAGTTTCAGGTTTGAAGCTTCAGTCATTTGCTTGTTAATTTACTATTCAGAAAACAGTTGCTTAGTTACTAGCCTGTTTCAGTCATGATGCCTAGGAAAATAAAGACTGGTCACTTATCTTTGCTTCATCATTTACAGCAGGGTCCTACGTAGGATCATAGCACTCCTGACCAAGCTGTCAAGGAATAAATTTTGAGCATCTTTGAAACACCTAGAACCCTTTAATTTATTGAATGCTACTTCCGTGCCAACATCCCAGCAGTAAGGCTAGAAAGGGTGGGAGGAAATTAATTCAAGTCAAGCCTTGAATTACTGTAGCAGTAAAAGTCACAAAAGCGCAGCTAATTATAAATCTTCGGCTCCCCACTGCTACAGGACAGGTGGCGCCCCAGCCAGCTGAGCAAGCTGAGCTGGAGGACCTGCAGCCTTAGCCCTGGCGGTGTTGGTGCAGCAGCTGGAGAGTTGGGGGGTAGAGGGGGCGTAGGAGGCTCCAGTAGCCAGGGGGGCCAGGCAACTACTGGGGAGACACCGGCACCTTAGGTCTCCCTCCCCTCGCACTTCCAGAGGTGAACCTCACCTTCTCTAGGCCTTGTCAATTTCACGCCTAGGTCAATTTCATGTAAGTTTCTTAGGCCTCAATTCCGTGAATGCACTAACACATTCATTCACCTTCCCCAGCTGAAGGGACTGAGCCTATCCATTGATACCTTCATTCACCTTGCTCCAGCGGAAGGGATTGTATTCATTCATTAATGCCCTCTCCTTCTCCTTCACCTTGCCCCAGCAGAAGGGATTGTAGCCATTCCTTAACAGAGTTCCAGCCCCAGCCTAAATGTAACAACTAAGCTCAGGCCCCATACAGCTAAATGAAACAAGGGAGTTCTGGCTGAATGTAACTGTAGAGGACCCATTCCCGCTAAATGTAACAAGTTCTGGCTAAATAAGCCCATGCCACTGTATAGGCCCCTAAGCAAAGGGCCTGGGGAGACAGAGAGAGCCAGCTAGCCTCTTCCCCCACCTCGGTTCTCTCTGCCAGGAGCTTTGGTGTTTTTGTATTCTTTTCTTTTCTGTAAATAAATTCTGTCTTACCACTGATCTGTGTTTCATTCATCGGATCACTGAGACCAAGAACCCTTGAAGACCAAACCCCAGTATCACTACCCTGGCTAAAAAACAGCAAGGTGTGGCTTATTATTGGAGATAAAAATTTTAGTGAGGGTTTTGTTTTCCCAACATAAAAGGAAGGTGGAATTCCTATTAGAAGGTGAATACACTTTTTTCTAAGCGTAATCATCATACATAAAGTACTACCCTTGGAGATTTGAAATACTATTTGTTAATTCACATATTATAATTTGTCTTCAAGAGATGGCAGTAAACTTGCGCTCTAATAATAAAATATCCTGTACTTCTGAAAGTTGCAGACAGTAGGCGATCAATAAGTGTTTATTGAGTGCATGAAGGGGTGTTACACTTAATTTGAATACAGCTGATTCTAATCAGAAATAATTATATCAGACTTTTGATAATGAGACAAAAAAGCAAATATTGATTTTGCCCCAAATATTAACCTTGAACATTTGTTTTACAACTACTGAATTTTTAAGCATTTAAGCAGCTCTTATTATCTCTATTGCCTAGTATTCTACAACTTTGCCTCTGGACTGCTTTTTATATGAGATAATTATTTTTTTCATGGTTTTAATGTCACTTGAGTGGAGATTTTTCTATTACTTATAGTTGTAATTAGCCTAACTGATATAAAATACTATGTACCATAATTTCCAGAAAATAGCATAAATTTGCCAAAAAGATTTAAATTTATACAAGAAAACATGATTTTGTTTGTATAGCTCTCCTAGCTGATTCTTGAATTAAGCCCAAGTATTCTTCATTATTTATTTAAGTAAATGCATCCACTTACATTCATTGTGCAAAATTTTCTTTCAGCTCTTCCCTCTTATTTCAACAGCATAATCCAAATCAATTCCAAAGTTATGTGTAAGGTAATGCTTCTAATGTGAAATCATTATGCTATCTAAAAGAAGAAAAAAAAAACTCATGGCTTTACTAAGAATTGTTGCTTCATCTATTCCCCAGAAATTTTAATACATGTCTAAGGTAACACACATTTGAGAAGAGAAAGCGTTTTAGGTCATATGGAAACAGAATGATTTTGGGGATAAGTTATTATAAGGCAAAATTAAATTTGGTATGATTTTAGGAGCCCTCATTTTTAGTATTTATTTTTCACTGCATAAATTACCGTATATACTCGAGTATAAGCCGAGTTTTTTCCGGCACAAAATTTGTGCCGAATTTCCGGCACAAAATTTGTGCATATACTCGGCTTATACTCGAGTATATGCGGTAATTTTGTAAGGACAATATTTATTGCGATGCTTTACTGCAATAGACTCAAAATCTCCTAAAGAACTTTTTATTAACGTAGTAATTCTTAGACACACGCTTCCTTTGCCTACATTTGCCCCCCTCAAAGTGAACAACCAATAATGTAGTGACTTAACAAAAATCCTGTTTCTATTTCTAAACACCAAAATAACTATAGCCATGAGGTTTTAGAAAACCAATATAAGATCTTGGGGGGTTTAATAGTCACAGAATATTATAAGAAGAAATGAAAGATATTTTTAATTCAAATGGCATCTGCAAATATAGAATGTGAATTCCAAGTAAACTATGAATTAATTTATTATATAAAATAAAAATAAACTCACCAAATTTTATTCATGAATAAATGTGATTAAGGGTTAGGAGAAAATTTATCTGTGTGGGTGTGGTATAAGATATACGCATTTGTGTATGATAGATAATTACATTTTGTTTAAAATCTTAGGTAACACATGTATTTATGAGTATATGGTAATATGTGCATATTTAATTTTAACCATGATTACATAACATTTTCCATTTTCCTATGGATTCAAATATCCTTTGGAAAATTTGACTGCAGGATACAGCTTCAAACATTCTAGCTCATTAATCTGAGTATTCAACAAACTGGAATTTCTATAAGTGAAATAAAATAAGAAGAACGCGCCCAAAGAAAATTAGCGTAATCAGCAAGTTCTATGTCCTCTTTTCTATTCCTATGAATTTGTAAATTGAATTAGCTCTTAAAGTTTCTGTTATTGGAGAAACTGTCCTGTGTGGACATATTCTTTTTTTTTTTTATTAAATCTTAGCTGTGTACATTGATATGATCATGGGGCATCATACACTAGCTTCATAGACTGTTTGACACATTTTCATCACAATGGTAACATAGCCTTCCTGTTGCCCCCCTTTGTGTATCTTTAGATCTACATTAGCTAGAAATCTACACATAGAATTGGCAGGTGCCAATGGGAGAAATTATTTTCACTGGGAAAAAATTTTGTCTTTGTCTTTCCACTCTGTAGTCATGAAATACACTGAGATTGTTTTGTTTTCACTCATTGGCATGACTCATTTAGCATTTCCTACAAAGAATGGCTCTAAATACTAAAAACATTTACCAAGTGAAAGCCCTGTGGTGCTTCTTTTAAGAAACAGATAAAGATCATTTGTACTTAGCAGAATTTATTTGCATATAAACAATTGTGTTCAAGTTTTTCAATCTGCCATTTTCACAGGAAGAGTAAGTATGCACTCTGCAATTTTAGTTGCATTGGTATTTGTTTCTTTTAAGACCCACTTTGTTATATTACATTAGGAGATGTTCACTGGAAAAGGAAAAAGGAAGGAAGAAAAGGAGGAAGGAACCAGAGAGGGAGGGAAGGGGAAAAAAGAAAGGGGGCAGAGGGAGGGGAGAAAGAAAAAAAGAAGGCATGAAATAATATAGCAATACC
Organism: Loris lydekkerianus; assembly: GCA_963574355.1. NCBI lineage: Eukaryota > Metazoa > Chordata > Mammalia > Primates > Lorisidae > Loris > Loris lydekkerianus. Next base: position 9,450 of record CAUYPK010144272.1, read on the forward strand.
TACTCTTCTTTATGCAATAGTTACACTTAGGCACTTCTTTCGCATTCATTCAAACTAATTCATCAAATGTCAATAAGTAGTGTAGACATGCGTGTACAGATGGGAAAAGCTACAAAACTATTAAATGCATACCACATGCTAGACAAAGCATACGTTTGTGTGGATTGAAAGAGATTCCAGAAGTTGTCCATATTTTCACCAAAATATTATCACTCTGTATTTCCTTCATTGTAGCAGTCAGAATTCTATATGGAAGAGGTTCTAGGTCACATTTTAAGAGGAAACAAATCTGGAAGGTCAATTTTATGAGAGTAAAGAGAATCGAGAGTCAAGAGTTTGACCAGCATCTACGCAATGACATTTATTGGATTATTACGTTTCCTATAAAAGTAGCCACACACATCACCAGAGGACTCACCCCTTAGAATGTATTTTTGAACTATCTCCTCCAAATGGTCATTCTTGGTTTTTATAAAGGAAGCTTTCCACCAAAAAGCTTTCCTGGTCCCTAAATCAGTCATCCATCAATGACAGTCCGGGGATTCTTTTCCTCCCAGGCTCAGGGGACTCTTCAAGTGCAGCTGTGTTTTCAAAGTACTTCATGAGAAGAACCTTGATGCATTTCCCCAAGTAAAACCCCCTGCCATCTCCGCAGTGCCCTTCATTTCATCTCCTCACTTCTTCACCAAGTTCATGCTCCACATTCCAAAAGCTTCACCTTGGCATTCCTGACCCACAGCAACCTAGTCTCAACCACCTGTCTACTGTACTTCCTTGCCGCTTTCCACAAAACCCTCCATGGTGAAGGCCACCTGACCTTCTGCCCCAATTCTACACATCCCAGGCCCATTCACAAACCCATGTCTGGATGGTCCCTTGACACTTGATCCTTACTCCCACCATCACATTGCCAGGGGCAAGATCCTTGCCTATTTTTGCATCTCTTATGCTATAGCTTAAAGTACCCCTGACATCAGAGTGCCTTCATCTTCACTGAACAGTCTTCAGGCAATAACTGGGAGCAAATTAGGAATGGTGAACTGAAGAGACAGTTAACTCATCTATTCTTTCATACATTCTTTCTTTCTTACAGTATGTATTTTGTATCTATCATGCATTGACCACATTTAGAAAAGAGAGTCGTTAAGATGCAGCGCCAGCCTTTATCTGACAGTCTAACCAGAGAAACAAACAAATAAAAAAGATCAAAACCAAAGTCCGTTTAGTTACAATACCTCTTTCTTGAAAATGTGATCCGACTTGCCTCAAAAGTTAGAGTCCTTTTGGCATGAAGAATGATGCAAACTAGAGGTTGATATTATTCTGAAATTATTCCACCATTTCAGAGGTTTCAAAGCTATCAATACTCTTGCTTAAACTCTTATTTAAAATTGTGTGTGTTGAGTATTTTGGTTTGTCAGCAAACTTTTTTTTTTTTTTTAATTGTTAAATCATAGCTGTGTACATTAGTGCAATCACCTGTACCCATTCTAAGATGCACCATAGATGTGGCCCCACCCATTCCCCTCACTCCACCAAAACCTCCCCCTTCCCTTCCCCTTCCTTGGCCCTTTCCCCATAGTCTTGTGCTATAGTTGGGTTATAGCCTTCATGTGAAAGCTGTAATTTAGCTTCATGGTAGGGCTGAGTACATTGGATACGTTTTCTTCCATTCCTGA
>CAUYPK010144273.1:0-28213 GCA_963574355.1 Loris lydekkerianus
TCCATAGAGAATGCTTTGGCGTTACAAAACAGCACAATGAAATTAATTTAAATAAAAAGTTTCATCTCATTGGATACTTTTTCCAATGTACTCAGCCCTACTATGAAGCTAATTTATAGCTTTCACATGAAGGCTATAACCAACTACAGCACAAGACTATGAGGAAAGGGCCAAGGAAGGTGAAGGGAGGGAGGAGGTTAGGGTGGAAGGAGGGTAAGGGGTGGGGCGACACCTACAGTGCATCTTAGAATGGATACAGGTGAAACTTACTAAAGGCAAAATACAAATGTCTACACACAATAACTAAGAAAATGCCATGAAGGCTGCGTTGAACAGTTTGATGAGAATGTTTCAGATTGTATATGAATCCCACACATTGTACCCCTTGATTGCACTAATGTACACAGCTATGATTTAACAATAAAAATAAATAAATTTTTAAAAAATGCAAATTAAACCTAGAAGATACCATTTCACATCCACTAGAATGGCTGTGAAAAAGAGACAAGTGATGGCAAGTATGTACAGAAATGGCAATGCTCACGATGCTGCTGGAAACAAAAATCACACAGCCTCTGGACAATAGCCTGGCAGGCATACACAGAGTTGCTACATGACTCTAATTCTACTAAACACAGTCCATGTAAAACTTGCATGTACATGAATATTCACAGGAGCACAATCTGTTGTAACAGTCAAATAGCTATCACCTGATGAACAGCTAAACAATATGTAGTAGAGTCAGATGCTGAAATATTAATACCATTCAGCTGTAAAAAGCAATGAATCCACTTCTACTCCTTACTTTGTTATGCGTTTATTTTTCTCACCTTTAGGATATTACTTTTTTTTTTCTTTTTGTAGAGACAGAGTCTCACTTTATCACCCTCAATAGAGTGCCATGGCGTCACAGCTCATAGCACCTCCAACTCTTAAGCTTAGGCGATTCTCTTGCCTCAGTCTCCCGAGTAGCTGCGACTACAGGCACTCGCCACAACACCCAGCTATTTTTTTTATTGCAGTTTGGCTGGGGCCAGGTTTGAACATGCCACCCTCTATATATGGGGCCAGTGCCCTACCCACTAGACCACAGGTGCCGCCCTAGGTTATTTCTTTCTTCTTTTTTTTTTTGAGACAGAGCCTCAAGCTGTCGCCCTGGATAGAGTGCCATGGCATCACAGCTCATAGCAACCTCCAACTCCTGGGCTCAAGCGATTCTCCTGCCTCCACCTCCCAAGTAGCTGTGACTACAGGCGCCCGCCACAACGCCTGGCTATTTTTTGGTTGCAGCCATCGTTGTTTGGTGGACCCAGGCTGGATTTGAACCGCCAACTCAGGTGTATGTGGCTGGCGCCTTATCAGCTTGAGCCACAGGCGCCAAACCAGGACATTTCTTAAATGTGCCCTTACTTTCACCTGACTGAGTAGAATTTCCTTTTTTTTTTTTTTTGAGACAGTCTCACTGTGTCACCCTGGGTAGAGTGTTGTGGCGTCACATGTGGCTCACGGCAACCTCAGACTCTTGGGCTTAAGCGATTCTCTTGCCTCAGCCTTCCCAGTAGCTGGGATTGTAAACAGGTGCCCACCACAATGCTCAGCTATTTTTTTGTTGTAGTTGTCACTGTTGTTTGGCAGGCCCAGGCCAGGTTTGAACTCGACAGCCCCGGTCGGGATATGTGGCTAGCACATTAGCTACTGAGCTATAGGCGCTGAGCCAGTAGAAATTCTTAATTACCTCTTATGTTTCATGTCATGACGGTATCAGTTCCTCCCTTATAGTCTTTCTAATTACTTGCTGACTGATCTTCAGAAGGGGCTTGGAATGCTCAGCAAGACTTGGCAAATACTAGGTCTTGGATTGAATTAACATCTACTGACCCAGTACGGTTTTATTTTTAAACTATTCTAATTATCATAATATTTTCCTATACTTGTTATAATTGGTTAGGAATGGATGAGACTAGTATTTGAAGGAATTATACATCTGAAAGAATTCTGTTGAAAAACATATTCGGTATCATTTCAGTTAATCTTTCAGTGGGGAAGTTACTATGATGGCAGATTTTCCTTAAACTCATGGTAGTTAGGTAGTTTCACTTACCTAATCTTAGACTGGGAAAATGAGAAAAGTCTATGAAATACCATATTTCTATTATTCTAAAGATACGAAAAATGTTTTTCAGTTATAATTACAGAATTTATAATAGTTTGTATTATATTTCCAAAGTATTTTTTATTAGTAATCCAACCTGCCAAATATGTTTCTGAAGTAGACAAGTGACAGTTTGCACCCGCCAACCCACCCCACCCCCAATTTTCAAGTGGAGAGGCTAAAGTACATTTTTCCTCTAGAAATAATAATAGGTAGAATTGTCAAATTTGTTTTTGTGAAATGAAAGAGTAACTGGATCTCAAATGATAATTGCTTGACAATTCTGGGGGAAGGAGGGGGAAAGAATGAAGTACTGATACATGCTAGAACTTGGATGAACCTTAAAAACATGGTAAGTGAAAGGAGCTACATAAGGCTACATATTGTATGTTTCCATTTATATAATTATTATTATTATTATTTTTTGTAGAGACAGAGTCTCATTGTACTGCCCTCGGGTAGAGTGCCATGACGTCACACAGCTCACAGCAACCTCTAACTCTTGGGCTTACGCAATTCTCTTGCCTCAGCCTCCCGAGCAGCTGGGACTACAGGCGCCCGGTTATTTTTTTATTGCAGTTTGGCTGGGGCTGGGTTTGAACCCACCACCCTTGGCATATGGGGCCGGCGCCCTACTCACTGAGCCATAGGCACCACCCTCCATTTATATTATTAATAAATGTCCAGAACAGGCTCAGCACCCATAGCTCAGTGGTTAGGGCGCCGGCCACATGCACCAAGGCTGCTGGGCTCGAACCCAGCCCAGGTCTGCTAAACAACAATGACAAAAACAATAACAAAATAGCCTGGCATTGTGGTAAGCGCCTATAAACTGTCACTTGTCTACTTTAGATACTTGGGAGGCTGAGGCAAGAAAATCATTTAAGTCCAAGAGTTTGAGGTTGCTGTGAGCTGTAACATCACAACACTTTACTGAAAGTGACATAGCGAGACTCTGTCTCAAAATAAATAAATAAGTAAATTCATAAAGACAGAAAACAGATTAGTGGTTGCCGGAGGCTAAGAAGAACAGGGAGAGGCTGTTAATGGTTATAGGGCATCTATGTGAGAGGGGATAAAAATGTTCTAGAATTAGATAGTGGTAAGGGTTATACACACATAAGGTTATAAATTATTAAAAACATTAAATTATGTAATTTTAAAAGGTGATTTGGGGCAGCTCCTGTGGCTCAATGAATAGGGTGCCGGCCCCATATGCCAAGGGTGGCGGGTTCAATCCCGGTTCCAGCCAAGGTGCAACAAAAAAATAGCCACATGCCTGCAGTCCCAGGCTTGGGAGGCTGAGGCAAGAGACTCACCTAAGCCCAAGAACTGGAGGTTGCTGTGAGCTGTGACGCTACAGCACTCTACCAAAAGCGACAAGGTGAAACTCTGTCTCAAAAAAAAAAAAAAAAAAGGTGATTTTTATGTTATGTGAATTATATCCCAATAAAGTTATTACTTAAAAAAAAAAAAAAAATTTATTAAGGAAAAGCAAGATTCTGTCTCTACAAAAAATACAAAAATTGGCCGGCAACAGTGGTAGTTGCCTGTTATCCCAGCTACTGAGGAGGCTAAGGCAGGAAGACTGCTTGAGGCCAGGAGTTTGAGATTGCTATTAGCTATGATGATGCCATTATACTCTACCTGGGATGACAAAGCAAGACTCTGTCTCAAAAAAATATATATATATATTAGTTAAACTTCATCCAAACATAATTTCTCTGCTAAGTTTAAAGAACTTATGAGAAGTCCTTATAAAAAGCCAGACCAGGAAGGAAGAGACATGGGGCCACTGAAATCCCAGACTGGAGCTCAAGACAGATGCTCAGAGCTCCTACTCTCAGAATACAGAACCCCAGGGTCAAAGCTCCTGATCCAAATAGGTTATGTTTACTTCCGCTAAAAGAGTATTAAACCTTCACACCAAGTGTCCTCCTGCCCCCAGAGGAAAAAAACACCTTTCTGATTCTCAAGAGTCCGTTGGTTTAATAAAAAGCAATTAGAGAGAGTCAGTGCCTGTAGCTCAGCGGCTAGGGTGCCAGTCACATACACTGGAACTGGTTAATTCGAATCCAGTCCAGGCCTGCCAAACAACGACAACTACAACCAAAAAAAAAAAAAAGCAATTACAGAAATATAGGGAGAGACCAGGTGGTTCATGCCTGTAATTCCACTTCTTTGGTCAAGGTGAGAAGATCCCTGAAACCAGGAATTCAAGACCGCATGGGCAACATAGTGAGACCCTGACTCTGCAAAAAATTTATACATTATCCAGGCATGGTGGCATGCACCTACAGCCCCAACTACTCAGAAAGCTGATGACTTTCTGAAAGCTGCTCAATGAAAGAGATGACTGCTTGAGGGCAGGAGGACAATGCTGCAGTGAATTACAATCACACGACCACACTGCAGCCTGGGAGACAGATCGAAGACAAAGACTCCTAAAAAAAAGTTAAAATTGGCTCAGTGCCCACAGCAACAGTGGTTATGGCATAAGCCCCATGCACTAAGGCTGGCAGGTTCAAGCCTGGCCCAGGCCAGCTAAACAATGACAACTGCAACAAATAATAGCTGAGCATTGTGGCAGGTGCCTAAAGTCCCAGCTACTTGGGGAGAATGAGGCAATAGACTCACTTAAGCCCAAGAGTTTGAGGTTGCTGTGAGCTGTGACACCGGGGCACTCTACCAAGGGCAACATAGTGAGACTCTGTCTAAAAAAAAAATTAAAATTAAGGCCGGGCACAGGCTCAGCAGCTGTAGCTCAGTGGGGCGCCAGCCACATATACCAGAGCTGGCGGGTTCAAATCCAGCCCAGGCCTGCCAAACAATGACAACTAAGGCCAGGCACAGTAGCTCATGCCTGCAATCCTAGCACTCTGGTAGGGTGAGGCAGGTGGATCACTTGAGCTCAGGAGTTCAAGATAAGCCTGAGCAAGAGCAAGATGCTTGTCTCTATCTACTAAAAATAGAAAAACTAGCCAGGCTTTGTGGTGGGTACCTGTAGTCCCAGCTACATGAGAGGCTGAGACAAGAGGATCACTTGAGCCTAAGAGTTTGATGTTGCTGTGAACTATGATGATGCCCTGGCACTCTACACAGGAGATAAAGTTAGACTGTGTCTCAAAAAATATATATATTAAAATTTTAAAAAGAGAGAAATATAGGCCTGGTTTCCTAAAGCCTTATCAAGATGGTAAACTACTCATGATTCTATTAACAACATCACAAGTGGTTCATTAAAAGCCTGAATGTTAATGACAATACTAACAATTGGGCAGCGCCTGTGGTTCAGTGGGTAGGGTGCCAGCCCCATATACCGAGGGTAGTGGGTTCAAACCCGGTCCAGGCCAAACAGCAACAAGAAAATAGATGGGCATTGTGATGGGTGCCTGTAGTCCCAGCTACTTGGGAGATTGAGGCAAGAGAATTTGCCTAAGCCCAGGAATTGGAGATTAGGAATTGAGATTGCTATTAGCTATAGTAATAAAGTGAGACTCTGTCTCTATTAAAAAATATATATATATTACTAACAATTCACTGAATGTCCACTCCAGTGACAGTGTCCTTCACTAAATCCCTGAGGGCAAGACCAGGTCTATCATCTTTACATGCACAACACTTAGGACACAGCCTGGCACATGGGAGCTCAGTGTCTAGTTAATGATTGAATAGTAAGTGAATGCTAGGCACCCTGCTCGGTTGTTTAACCACTGTTCTTCACCATGCATCTTCCACAGGGCTAAAGACACAGCAGCATCCCATAAACTTGGTGAGAAGCAAAGATCAAGCAGACAACTGAGGCAAAGAAGTTACACAGAACAGCTCATCTGGGCCGAGTGTCACCTAGTCAGCCTGGTTCCAAGCCACTAAGTTGGCCAGCAAGAGGAACAAAACAAAAGCTCCATAAATCTCTACTAGCAAGGAGTCAGAAGTAATATAAGGTCAGGGAAGCCCTATGGAAGAGCCACAGACCTCAACCAGGCCTGGTGGGAAAGCCAGACCTAGGGATTTTCTCCCTGTGGAAATCTACTCTGTCAGGGATCTATTAAGCAAAATAGCAACTATTATCCAGAATACCTAAGAGGAGGCACCTGCAAAGCGACATGTGAGAGCTGGACTCGACCCCACTCTGCTCCATTCCCAGAGTGAATAAGCTACCTGACGGTGAGACCTGCCAACCGGCCACCCCAGCCAACTCTACAACATCTTTGAAATGGTCTTTGGTCTTTACACAACAGCAAAAGCAGGAGCAACACCAAAGCTACCTCTCCTAAGACCTAAAGTTACAGAATTAAACGCCTCAGATTCATGTCAAATGCCTACCAAATGATATATGTAATACGTATAAATAAGTAACACATTTGAGATGGGAATAAAACACTCCATGTCAGCATTTGGAGATACTGGTTTGGCATTCAGCATCCTAGGATACACTACACACACATTCGTGTGTTGTGCATGTGCATCTGAGTCCACTGCGAAGATCTCTGAGATGAGGAGCTCCAAACCCCAGGCTGGTGTTTCTACAGATGAGCAGTGGACCATCACTTGACATGCACTGGTTGCACTTTCTTCTCATGTGAAATGGGGATAACCATCTCTGCCTCTCCTGAGTGGTAGTTGTAATCAAATAAATAAGATAAGGGAAAAATGCCTGGCCACCTGAGATCACTTTCCTTTTTCTGTCGTTTGTGTTATTTTGTTCCCTATTACATGACTAAATTCATCCTTAACCTGCAAGTATTATATTTTCTTATGAGCCAGGATGGAGAAAACAGCCTAGGCCTCGGCAGTTGCAAGACTGGTTTTCAGTTAGCCACACAAAGGTAAAGAAAAGATAAGAAGAATCCCTTTGATGAGGGAAAGAAGGACCAGAAGAGAATAAGGCTCCTGTTCTACCTGTTCTGCCTGTCCACACTGACCCCACTCTGCTCCATTCCCGAGTGAATAAGCTACCAACCAGCCACCCCAGCCAACTCTACAACATCTTTGAAATGGTCTTTGGTCTTTACACAACAGCAAAAGCAGGAACAACACCAAAGCTACCTCTCCCCAACTTCTACTCAGGCCTCAGGCAAGACAGAAACACACAAATTCCACTCCTGGCTTTGCCACGGTGTGGCCATAGAAGAGTTACTTAACCACTGGAGCCTCAGGGAGACCAGGTAACTGCACAACTCCTAGGGTCACTGAGAGGACTCAATGAGATAAATACTGGAAACAGCACAATACAGTGCTTGGCACGTAGTAAACACTCAGTAAATGGGAGCCATTATTTGCCAAAGAACAACCCATTTAAAGACCAGCCCACTGGGAAAACCCCCAGGTATGTGGCAGTAGCAGCTGGGTGTGCACTGATTATTGCTTATTCAAGGACTAAGTCAGCAACTAGTAAGTTCAAAACTGATTCTACCTAAAAATGAAAGATCTCACTGCTTGCTCCAGATACTTCCTTTCTTCTTCCCCTAATCAAAATTTCATACTATTATTAATGCTGGCTTTATAACTTTTATAAAGTAACCATATAATACAATATTAATCTTTAAGAAATCCAACAGCCTGTATGCTCGCTCTTCCTCCCTGCCACTTCACCCACAAAAAAAAATTGTTTTTTTTTTTTTTTTAGAGACAGTCTCACTTTGTCACCCTGGGTAGAGAGCCGTAGCTCCACCACTCACAGCAACCTCCAGCTCTTGGGCTTAGGCAATTCTCTTGCCTCAATCTCCCAAGTAGCTGGGACTACAGGCGCCTGCCCAGAACACCAGCTATTTTTTGTTGCAGTTTGGCTGGGGCCAGGTTCAAACCCGCCACCTTCTGTATATGGAGCTGGCACCCTACTCCCTGAGCCACAGGCACAGCCCACAAAGATTATGTATAGAGCTTCAAGAAGAGTTTGTAAAAGGAGGGCAGCACCTGTGGCTCAGGGAGTAGGGCGCTGGCCCCATATACCAAGGGTGGCGGGTTTGAACCTGGCCCCACGTTGTGGCGGGTGCCTATAGTCCTAGCTACTTGGGAGGCTGAGGCATGAGAATCTCCTAAGCCCAAGAGCTGGAGGTTGCTGTGAACTGTGACGCCACAGCACTCTACCGAGGGCAACAAAATGAGACAGTCTCTTAAAGAAAAAAAAAGTTTGTAAAAGGAAATACAATAGTATCCACTGAACACAGTGGTTTGTGCCTGTAATCCTAGCACTCTGGGAGACTCAGGTAGGACTGCTTAAGCTAAGGAGTTCCAGACCTGCTTGAGCAACAGGGAGAGCCCACCTCCATAAAAAATTCAAAAATTAGCCGGGCATTGTGGCACCTGTAATCCCAGCTACTTAGGTGGCTGAGGCTGAGGCAAAAGAATCACTTGAGGCCAGGAGTTAGAAGTTGCTGTAAACTACAATGACACCACTGTATTTTACCCAGGGCCACAGAGTGAATGAGACTTTCTCTCAAAAACAAAAAGAAGGCCGGGAGCGGCGGCTCACACCTATAATCCTAGCACTCAGGGAGGCCAAGGCAGGTAGACTGCCTGAGCTCACAAGTTCCTCACTAGCTTGAGCCAGAGTGAGACCTTGTCTCCTAAAAATAGCTGGGCATTGTGATGGGTGCCTACAGTCCCGGCTACTTGGGAGGCTGAGGCAAGAGAATCACTTCAGCCCAAGAGTTTGGGGTTGCTGTGAGCTGTGAGGCCATGGCACTCTACCAGGGGTGATAAAGTGAGAATCTGTCTCAAAAAAGAAAGGGAAGGAGGGAGAGATGAATATTAACAGTATTCAATGATCCCCATTATTCTAATTTAGAATTCAGAATAGTAGTTTCTGGTTGTGAAAAGTATCTAGTGGTCTGACCCCAGCAGGAAAAGGGAAGAATGCCAGTCTCCCTCAAGACATTCCTTCTTAGCTCTCAGAGAATTATTCCAGAATGAAAGACCAAACCCAGGGTTTGTTCTGAGAAGGTCTACAAAAAGAAAAGAGATGCAGAGGACCTAATGAACCTTGGAAGGGACAAGTTCAACACCAACAGAGCACAGAGACTCTAGAAGGTAAACCCCAAAGAAACCAGAAAACAGGCTCAGTGCCAGTGGCTCAAGTGGCTAAGGCGCCAGCCACATACACCTGAGCTGTCGGGTTTGAATCCTTCCCGGGCCCGCCAAACAACAATGACGGCTGCAACCAAAAACAGCCGGGCATTGTGGCGGGTGCCTGTAGTCCCAGCAGAGGGGGACTTGGGAGGCAGAGGCAGGAGAATCGCTTGAGCCCAGGAGTTAGAGGTTGCTATGAGCTGTGATGCCACAGCACTCTTACCAGGGGTGACAGCTTGAGGGTCTGTATCAAAAAAAAAAAAAAAGAGAGAGAGAGAGAGAGAAAAGAAACCAGAAAACATTCTGAAAGAATGTAGCTCAGGGCTGAGTATGGTGGCTCACCCCTATAATCCTAGCACTCAGGGAGGCCAAGGCAGAAGGATCCCTTGAGCTCAAGAGTTCAAGACCAGCCTGAGCAAGAGCAAGACACTGTCTGTATTAAAAACAGAAAAATTGGAGGGACTTTACCTAACAAATGCAATTAGTGTAACCTGATTGATTGTACCCTCAGTGAATCCCCAACAATAAAAAATAAATAAATAAATAAAAATTAAAATAAAAATAGAAAAATTGGCTTGGCACCTATGGCTCAAGCAGCTAAGGCACCAGCCACATACACCTGAGCTGGCGGGTTCGAATCCAGCCCTGGCCCGCCAAACAACAATGACGGCTGCAACCAAAAGATGGCCGGGCATTGTGGCGGGTACCTGTAGTCCCAGCTACTTGGGAGGTGGAAGCAGGATAATCACTTGAGCCCAGGAGTTGGACCTTGCTGTAAGTATAATCTGTAATGCCAGGGCACTCTGCCCAGGGCGATAGCTTGAGGCTCTGTCTCAAAAAAAGAAAAAAAAAAAAAAAAAAAAAAAAAGAATAAAAAAAAATTAAGCTGGGTGCAGTTGCTCACACCTGTAATCCCAGCACTTCGGAGGCTGGCAGGCTCAGGCGGGTAGACTGCTTGAGCAAGAACAAGATCCTCATCTCTAAAAAAATAGTTGGGTGTTGTGGCAAACACCTGTAATCCCAAGCTACTTGGGAAGTTGAAGCAAGAGAATTGCTTAACCCCAAGAGTTTGAGGTTGCTGTAAGCTATGACACTACAGCTCTCTACTGAGGGCAACAAAGTGAGCCTCTGTCTCAAAAATAAAAATATAAACAATAAAAATAGAAAAATTAGCCAGGTATTGTGGTGGGCGGCAATAGTCCCAGCTACTCACGAGGCTGAGGCGGGAGAATTGCTTGAGCCCAAGAGTTTGAGGTTGCTGTGAGCTATGATGATACCACAGCATTCCAGCGTAGACAAGAGTGAAACTCTGTCTCAAAAAAAAAAAAAATGGACAGCGCCTGTGTCTCAGTGGGTAGGGCACCAGCCCCATATACCAAGGGTGGCGGGTTTGAACACAGCCCCAGCCAAACTGCAACAACAACAAAAATAGCCAGGTATTGTGGCAGGCACCTGTAGTGCCAGCTACTCGGGAGGCTGAGGCCAGAGAATCGCCTAAGCCCAAGAGCTGGAGGTTGCTGTGAGCTGTGATGCCACAGCACTCTACCAAGGGTGACAAAGTGAGACTCTATTTCTTTAATTAAAAAAAAAAAAAATTAAATAGCTCAGCATTAAGATCATGTCAATTTTGGTCTCTGTATGTAAATCTGTGTGTGTGTGTGTGTGTGTGTGTGTGTGTGTGTGTGTGTATGCTCATAATTCACAAAGATGTTTTCAAGGGCAAAAATCATCTCCTTCCCCAAGTAACAGAAAGCACTAACAGAAGCTTGGATGCTCCCATCACAACCAAATTCTTGTAACAAATTCCACCTCTGCTCCAACAAATTGTATCTTTAAATTGAGATCCTAGAACTAACCTAACTTGAAGGCCCCAAAATTAAAGTCCTATTAATGACTTGTTTGTAGGTCTCAGGTTTATTTTGCTTTCAGTCTATTTGGGGCTGGTTTAAGTGGAAAAGAGAGAACCAAAGAAAGCAAGGTAAGATTCTCTCCCTTTTTTTTTTTTTTTTTTTTTGAGACAGAGTTTCATTTTGTCACTTTGGTAGAATGCCGTGGTGTCACAGCTCACAGCAACCTCAAACTCTTGGTCTCAAGCAATTCTTTTGCCTCAGCCTCCCCAGTAGCTGGAACTACAGGTGCCCACCCCAACACCTGGCTATTTTTAGAGATGAGATCTCGCTCTTGCTCAGGCTGATCTCAAACTTGTGAGCTCCAGCAATCCACCCACCTTGGCATTCCAGAGTTCTAGGATTACAGGTGTGAGCCATCGCGCGCGGCCTAAGATTTTCACACTTAATCAGAACTGGGACAAGAACCCCCAAAAAGGCATCTAGAACGTGATTCCTTCACCGAGTAACAGATATGCATTGAGCTTTATATAATGTGTAGTACTGGGCAGTGCCTGTGGCTCAGTGAGTAGGGTGCCGGCCAAATATATCGAGGGTGGCAGGTTCAAACCCGGCCCTGCCAAACTGCAACAAAAAAATAGCCGCATGTTGTGGTGAGCACCTGTAGTCCCAACTACTCAGGAGGCTGAGGCAAGAGAATCACCTAAGTCCAGGAGTTGGAGGTTGCTGGGAGCTGTGTTGACACCTCGGCACTCTACTGAGGGTGATAAAGTGAGACTCTGTCTCCACAAAAAAAAAATAAATAAAAAATAATGTGTTCTACTGACAAAATGAATTTAGACCAACACAGGTACAGAACACAAGTAACACTTTCTTTTTTCTGGGAAAGGGAAAGGAGAAGTGGAAAGCAAGGGAAATCTTCATTGAAAAATCCAAAACCTGTGCCGTGCCTGTGGCTCAGTGAGTAGGGCATCGGCCCCATATACAGAGGGTGGGGGGTTCAAACACGCCCCCAGCCAAACTGCAACAAAAACAGCCAGGCGTTATGGCAGGCGCCTATAGTCCCAGCTACTCAGGAGGCTGAGGCAAGAGAATCGCCTAAGCCCAAGAGCTGGAGGTTGCTGTGAGCTGTGCCACCACAGCACTCTACTGAGGGCAACAATGTAAGCCTCTGTCTCAAAAAAAAAAGAAAAATCCAAAACCACCATCATATTGCAAAAAACTTCAGGCAATGATTTAAGTCCATGGTCTAATTTTCAAACAGGATTTTACTTAAGCTATGTCAAACAGATCAGCAGCCAGTCTATTTTAAAGTCCAAGTGACAAGGAGAATCCATTCCAACAGCAAACCCCTCCTGCCAGAAAGTTCTATTAAACCTATTTCTCCAGCACATCAAGTTTGGGATATTTCTTTCTATTCTATCTTAAAAGAAGTGTAAACTTTGTGTTTGTCCATGTATGTGCTGCTAGAGTTTCATGTGAGAACACAATCATTTCTCAATCAAATATTTTCTTAAGACACAGAGTCACGAGACTAGTGTCACAAACACACTGAGCACATTTGGTAAGGGCAAAGATCACTTTCTTCCATTCCAGTGTCCCCAAAGTGTTCCATTACTCGAGAGGTCAGGAATTCTCCTCCCATGCCTTATAACCACCAGCAGTGTTTCTGACTTCACCTCACAGACACCGCCTGCTGCTCCTCTCCTATCCTAGCAGGAAGGAGATTGTTTCTATGTAGAGAGGATCCACAAACAAATTCTTTAAAAAGAGTCAGTTTTAGCTCCATGATTAATTTCTTTAGCCACACCAAATTCACTCAGTCCAGCTCTCCAATTATATCTGAATAAAAAGCCTGCCAGAGCAAAGCTGAATTCTGAGGACTGGAAATGCCGAGTCATCCTCAAGGGACCTTTCTGAAGAGACTCTGGATAAGAGATGCAGCCACCTCTTAAGTAGCATCACATACCCATATCTGGCCAGCTATGAAAACAAGCGTAAACTCTGGTCAAGGGCCTGGACTTAGCATAAAAGCTAAGCTAGACAAACCAGGCTCAACAAGACAAGAGAGCAAAGTTCAAATTACACCATGGGCAAAGTACTCAATTCTTCTCTTGCTTAAAGCCTCCATTCCCAACCACCATCATCTCTGGTAACATTTTCCATTCTTCTTAGCTCTGGGCTTCCCATCTAGAATGTACTCTATGGTGGCAGGGATCTGATCTGTGTTATTCATCACTGTATCCTTAGTACAGTGTCTCACACATAACCGAAAATCCATACATATTTGTTAAATAAATGATTGAACACAGCACAGACTATCTAGATGCTATAGTCTCCTTTGGGGGAGGGAAAAGTATAGTATCACCATTAAGAGTTCAACCAGGCCAACCACAGTGGCTCACACCTGTAATCCTGGCACTCTGGGAGGCTGAGGCAGATGGATTGCTTGAGCTCAGGAGTCTGAGCAAGAGCAAGACCCCACCTCTACTAAAATTAGAAAAACTAGCTGGTAGCCAGGAGTTGTGGCTGACACCTATAGTCCCAGCTACTTGGGAGGTTGAGGCAAGAGAATCACTTAAGCCCAAGAGTTTGAGGTTGCTATGAGCTGGGACACCAAGAGCACTCTACTGAGGGCAACAAAGTAAGACTCTGTCTCAAAAAAAAAAAAAAAAGAAAGAAAAACTAGCTGGATATAGTGGTGCATGCTTGTAGTCCCAGGTACATGGGAGGCTGGGGCAAGAGGAATGCTCAAGCCCAAGAATTTGAGGTTGCTGTGAGCTATGATGATGTTATTGCATTTACCCAGGGCAACAGAGTGGGACTCTGACCCCCCCCCCCACAAAAAAAGTGAGATAACTTGAAGGTGAGGTTCTACCTTCAGATCAGCAGATAAATGCTAAATGACACAATTGGTGTAGTTGCCCTGGTTTGCCTGAGTCATAGTCATGACTGCCACAACCAGAGAATTTCATTCCATTATCCCAAGTAAAAACCCCCCTTAGGGAAGGTTTCCAATAAATGCCTCATTAAAGAAACAGGGATAACTGGAGGATACTTAATACTTACCACTCCCTCCTTCAAAAGGATTTATCTTTTCAACTTAAAAAAAAAGCTTTAAGAATGTATAATGTATATATTATGCATAAGAAAGTACTTAGTCTTCTTTAAAAGAATGATGTAATATGACCTCAAGTATTATCACACCAGAGACTCACTAAAATGTTATTCTCACAGTTGATACTATCTTAATAAGATGACACAGCTTTATAAGGAGATCTTTGGTGTCTGAGGTGGAGACTGAAAGGGCCCTGATTTCTGTTCTATATAGAATGGGACACCAGAGCTCTGGTGAAGTAACTATAATACATAACTCTAAAGTTAATAAATTTTATAAAGTTTGATCCTAGTACTTTGAGAGGACAAGGTGGGAGGATCACATAAGGTCAAGAATTTGAGTTCAGCCTGAGCAACATAGTGAGACCCCCATCTCTACAAAAACTGAAAAATCAGCCAGGCATGATGGCAGGTGCCTGTAGTCCCAGCTACTTAGGAGGCTAAGGCAGGAGGATTGGTTGGGACCAGGAGTTTAAAGTTGTTGTGAGCTATCATTACATTACTGCACCCCAGCCTGAGCAAGAGAGTGAAAGACCCTGTCTCAAAAAAGAAAAAAGAAATTATAAAATTTGTTAAAAATGTTTTAAATTATCATTTTATCACAGGACATTTGCACTAGACTATTTATCACAGCTCAATTTATAATTGCAAAAATGAGAAAATCTAAATGCCCACCAGCCAAGGAATGGATTAACAAGCTATGGTATATGTATACCATGGAATACTATTCAGCCATTAAAAAAGATTGAGACTTGGCTTTGCACCTATAGCTCAGCAGCTAGAGTGCCAGCCATATACACCGGAGCTGGCGGGTTCAAATCCAGCCCAGGCTTGCCAAACAACAATAACAACTACAACCAAAAAAAAAAAAAAAAAAAAAATAGCCAGGCGTTGTGGAGGGCGCCTATAGTCCCAGCTACTTGGAAGACTGAGGCAAGAGAATCACTTAAGCCCAAGAGATTGAGGTTGCTGTGAGCTATAACACCATGGCACTCTACCCAGGGTGACAGCTTGAGACTCTGTTTCAAGAAAAAAGATGGAGACTTTACATCTTTTGTATTAACCTGGATAGAGTTGGAACACATTCTTCTTAGTGAAGTATCACAAGAATGGAGAAGCAAGAATCCAATGTACTCAATTCTAATATGCAGCCAATAAACAATCTAGTACATACCTTCCATAAGAGAAAAACTCAATTAAATTTAGGGTGGGGCAGGAGAAAGAGGGAATAGGGAGGCAGGGGGATGGGAGTTGTGGTGTATGGCACGCCTCTTGTGGGCGGGACACATTGTAAGAGGGACTTTGCCTAACAGGTGTAATCAGTGTAATCTAATTCTATGTACCCTCAATGAACTTGAAACTACAGGAAAAAAAGTGTTATATTGTTAAAAAGGAGTTATTGTCCCTCTAGTAATAGTACCCTCCACTGAATACCCATAATATCCTCTCTATACCACTCTGACACTACCTACCTTATTTCTACCTATTGTCTTCCCTTGCTATTATACTGTCCCCTCTCCAAGGACAAGCTCAGTGGCTTAATGCCATTTTGTATCTCCCTCAGTTGCCAGCACACAGTACTCCTTAAATGTTAGTTGAATTAACTGATTTATTCACATTACCTCATACTATGGCTTAAGTGTTTGTGTTCCCTCCAAAATTCATGTAGACACTGTAATCCTGGCACTTTGGGAGGCCAAGGTGGGAAGATAGCTTGATGCCAGGAGTTTTGAGACCAGCCAGAACACCATAGCAAGACCTATACTCTAAAAAATAAAATAAAATTATAAATTAGCTAGGTGTGGTGGTGCAGGCCTATAGTTTCAGCCACCCAGAAGGCTGAAGCAGGAAGATCAGTTGGACTCAGGAGTTTGAGGTTGGTATGACCTATGATCAAGCCACTGTACTCCAGCCTGGGTGACAGAGTGACACCCTGTCTCTCAATAAAACAAAAAAGAAAAGAAATAATAAGATAAGCAGCAACACTGATGAACCTCCGAAACCTTATAGTGAGTGAAAGAAGCCAGATACAAGACAATATGATATGATTCTATTTACATGGAATTCTAGGGAAGCCAAATCTCTAATCTATAGTGATAGAAAACAGACCAGTGATTGGGGAGGACTGAACTCCTAGAGGCTTACAAGGGGAGCTTTTTGAGTGGCAGCACTCAAAAAGAGACTGTCTCAAAAAAAAAAAAAAGAAAGAAAAAGAAAAAAAAATACATATTAACATATCAAATGGTGATACACAGTATGAAGGAAAATCAGAAGAGAGGACTATAAGGTGAGGACAGGGGTTGCGTTTTTGTTTTTTGTATTTTGGGTTTTTTTTGAGACAGAGTCTCACTATGTCACCCTTGGTGGAGTGCCCTGGCATCACCTCAAACTCTTGGGCTTAAGCGATTCTCTTGCCTCAGCCTCCCAAGTAGCTGGGACTACAGGCGCCCACCACAATGCCCAGCTATTTTTTTTTGTTGTGGTTGCCTTTGTTATTTGGCAGGCCCGGGCTGGGTTCAAACCTGCCAGCACTGGTGTATGTGGCTGGCGCCATAACCAATGAGGGGCAGGCACCGAGCCTAGGGGGTTGCTCTTTTAAACGCAGTCATCAATGAAGGCAGCACTTCAAAGCCAAAACCTTTCTTTAGGCCATTAAAAAAAAAAAAAAATGGAGCATTAAAAAAAAAAAAAAAAAAGGAGCAAACTTAATTTTCTGTGGTAACAGAAGGAAAATAAATGTCATGAAAAATCCAAAACAGGGTGGCACCTGTGGCTCAGTTGGGAGGGCACCAGCCCCATATACCAAGGGGTGGTGGGTTAAAACCCAGTCCCAGCCAAACTGCAACAAAAAATAGCCATGCGTTGTGGAGGGTGCTTGTATTCCCAGCTACTTGGGAGGCTGAGGCAAGAGAATCGCCCAATCGCCTCCGGGAGCTGG
This sequence comes from Loris lydekkerianus, assembly GCA_963574355.1. NCBI lineage: Eukaryota > Metazoa > Chordata > Mammalia > Primates > Lorisidae > Loris > Loris lydekkerianus. The sequence goes on from CAUYPK010144273.1 coordinate 17,126, forward strand.
AGGGTGCTGTGAGCTGGAATGCCATGACACTCTACCGAGGGCAACAAAGTGATACTCTGTCTCAAAAATAAAGAAAGAAAAAAGAAAAATCCGAAACAGTACATAATCCTAAAATCATTTATGTTTAATTCTACAATGAAACTTTTTCCCCCTCACAGTAGATTTAATTTAGTTCATGATGGGGATGAGAGAAGGAAAGGAAGAGTGAGAAAAAGAGGAGGACAAGGAGGAGAAAATCAGGTCATCTGTCTGTCAAATAACCCAGACTTCAATAACAGAGTGCTAGAGATAGGGAAAAAATAATAGTGTACCCATCATCTACCCATTACAAACTAAAGCCATGGTCACCACTACCAAAAAGTGTGCAAAATCAATTGTGGAATCCTCAAATAACCTCTACTCACAGGCAAACACAAAACAGAGCTGGGGAGCTCACACCTCTAATCTTAGCACTCCGGGAGGCCAAGGCAGGTTGATCCCTTGTGCTCAGGAGTTCAAGACCAGCCTGAGCAAGATGGAGACCCCATCTCTACTAAAAATAGAAGAAATTAGCTGGGCCTTGTGGTAGGAGCCTGTAATTTATCTCCTCAGGAGGCTGAGTCAAGAGGATCACTTGAGCCCAAGAGTTTGAGGTTGTTGTGGGCTATGACAATGCCATGGCACTCTACCTAGGGCAACAGAGTGGGGGAAAAAAACACAAAGAAAACCAGAGCTGGGTTTTCCAGTTTTCCAGGGAATGAAGGCCTCTACCATCCCTCCCCAGACTCACTTAATCTTTGAGTTTTTATTTTAAAACATTTTTTCAGAGATTACTCAAACTTATAAGGCACACAACTGATACTCAATAAATGTTTCTGACTGTTATTGAATGACACATGTAACCTGTATTGAGCTGTTTGAAAGAAAAGGTTATTGAGAGATTATGAACAGTGTAGCCATATAGATGATCTATTCACCAGAAGGGGGTTGACTTGAAAGTAGAAGAATTTCTAGAATGGTCTTTTTGTTTGTTCGTTTGTTTATTTTAGACAGAGTCTCATTATGTCTCCGTCTGTAGATTGCTGTAACTTCACAGCTCACAGCAACCTCAAAGTCTTAGGGGTGGTGCCTGTGGCTAAGGGGTAGGGCTCCGGCCCCATATGCCAGAGGTGGTGGGTTCAAACCCAGCCCTGGCCAAAACTGCAAAAAAAAAAAAAAAAAAAAAAAAAAAAAAGAAATAAAGATAAAAAATATATAGGATGCCCAATTAAATTTAAAAAAATAAAAAACAAAGTTTTGGGCTTAAGCGATTCTCTTGCCTCAGCCTCCAAATAGCTGGGACTACAGGCTCCTGCCACAACACTGGCTATTTTTTTGTTATAGTTGTCGTTGTTTAGAGGGCCCTGGCCAGGTTCAAACCCACCACCCGTGGTGTGTGTGGCTAGCGTCCTAACCACTGAGCTACAGATGCTGAGCCTCTAGAATGCTCTTGGACTGCTTGCTCAGGATTTCACTGTCCCTCAACTTGAATGCAAGATGTCTGTGACTGCATGCCAGGACCAGACTATGTCAGTTCTTTTCAAGTAGTTTAGCATCTAGAGTCAAGTTCCCTGAGAAAGACAGCAATAATCCAGTCTCAAGTAAAAGGAAATCTGGAAGGGAAAAAAATTCCAGAAGTTGCCTAAAAGTCAAACTGTCCTCCAATAAATCAAGCCAGAGGTCAGGTGCTTATTTATAGCTAATACACATCTCCACCTAAGAACTCCAGCCACTACCAAGCTGCACACAAACTGGTCCAACAGAGCTTCTTAATTTCTGGCCAAAAGTCATTAAAAAGAGGGACAAAATAAACAAAATATACTCTAAGGAAGTATCTACCTTTCCTCCCTTCAAATGTCCCCATCTCTCTTCCCATAGGTCTTTCTAATTCTTCTTGTCTAGAACCTTCTATACACTTGTTTTCCTTTCCTTCTTTATGGTCTCCCTACAATTTCCTCTGACTTCCCCATCAAAAATCAAATATGCTCAATACACTTAGCAGCACAGATAGAAATGATCTTATGAGAGCTCATCCCAATATAGGCAAGACTTTTCAGAAAAGTCTGGGCAGCCATCAACAGTGTTTCTGTGCTACATAATCTCTAGGATAAACTCAATGGAGGTACTGCCAGCAGGTGTATCTACAGGGAAAACATTTAACATCAAATTAATAAGAAATCTGCCTATTACATTAACCCCAGCTCAAAAAGCCAAATGCTTGTCCAATCCCAGAAAAATTTATCATTTCAATGAATCAACAGACTAGAAAAAACAGAATCACACAAACTAAGGTAACTTCAAGACTGGTTCCCTAAAAAGCTGACTCATCATGGGTTTGACAGCTTATATGGGTCAAATTTTAAACAGCCCTATACTAAATAAAATAGCCTCCCAACTTAAATGCCAGGAGTCTGTTATAACTGAATGAGCCCAAGGCTGAGAAAACTCACAAGATGCTGAGCAGAAACTGAAGACACGTAACAGGAGTTCTTTCATGTTTCTGTGTGTCTGAGTCATCTTCAACCCCATGCTTCCCAGTAAATCCCATATAATGCCTTCTCCTCTACCACCATCACCAAACAAAAGAGGCTTTTACTTGGGTTTCTCTGAGTAAAAGGCAGTGGTGAGGGAGGAAAGGGTCTGCTACGAATCCAATTATAGTTCATTATTTTGACAGCTCCCTAAGTAGTTCTATATTTTTTCTTATCTTTAAATATGGCACCTCAGAAACCAACAGTTACAGTCATGTACTGACCAAATTTGCCAAAGGGCTAACCAGCTACAGTACCAAAATTAGTCCTTACATGGTAATAGTCTGGCCATTTGAAGAGAAAAATGAGAAAGTTCAGCAATTTAGTAAATTATGTTCCTCTGGCTCACATCTGCTGACCAAAATGAAATCCTGAGGGGTTTCCACAAGCCTAACTGAAACAAGGGGCCTGCAAAGAACAAGCCTCAAGAAAGGACTCTACAGCAAGAAGCCAAGAACACAGCCAAGGAGGTCAATGGCAGATGGGACTAAGACAGAAGCAGTAGCACAGAAGGGTAGCAGACCAGCACGGAGAGCTTGTAGTAAAGAATTCCGAGACAATAAGAAAGCATCTCTGATGTCTTTCATTTCTGAATCCCACAAAAATAATGTCTCTTTTAGTTAAAAAAAAAAAAAAAAAAAAAAAAAAGGCAAAGTCCCAGTATGTTGAGCCACACTATTCTGGGACTGTAAACAAGCAGGGCAGCCAAGCTGCATAACGGATCTTCTTAAAGAAATGGTATCAGTGAGATGATGTCCACTGTGACTGTGCTGAATGGAAGGACAGAAGACTTTCATCTTGGGTTCCCATTTTGGAGAGGGCCCAAAATCATTTCTGAGATGAGAAGGGACTGCTCTAGGTAGATATCTCCTTAGTGTCTTACTGACCACTCCTGGGTCACTGGGCTTCCCTATCAGCCTGCATGTTCAGCATGAGAGGACTTAACTTTAGGAGTCTTTTGGCATGAAAAAGTTTTTGGCTCGCCTAATGTTCCAGTCAGGGGTCAGTCAACAAGAAGGTGAAACCAGTGAAACATCTTATCAGTGTGCTGTTCTCTCTCAGAAAGAGGACAGTCATAGGAAGGTTAAAGAAAAAAAACAGAGGCTGGGTGCAGTGGCTTGCGCCTATAATCCCAATACTCTGAGTGGCCAAGGTGGGTGGACAGCTTAAGCTCAGGAGCTGGAGACCAGCCTGAGCAAGAGAGAGAACCTGTTCTCTAAAAAATAGCTGGGCGCTGTGGCAGGCGCCTGTAGTCACACCTACTAGGGAGGCTGAGGCAAGAGGTTTGCTTGAGCCCAAGAGTTTGAGGTTGCTGAGAACTATGATGCCACAGCACTCTATCGAGGGCAACAAAGTGAAACTCTGTCTCAAAAAAAAAAAAAAAAAGAAAAAAAGAAAAAGAAAAGTTTAAATGACTCTGTCAGAAACAGAAAACAGCATGAGTAAATAATTAATAGCAAAGATTTTAGAGCTAGATGCTTGTGTTCAAATCCTTTGCCACTTACTGTAACTTGATCTTGGCAAGTTACTTCATCCCTTAGGGCTTCAGCCCTCTCTTCTAGACACCAAACCTACTTTATAGAAAGTATGGGAGGCTGAATGATGCCCTCTCCTCAAAAGCAATGTTTATGTCCTAATTTTCAGAACCAATAAAATGTCATTTTATAAAGCAAAAAAAGACTTTGCAGGTGTGATATGCTAACAACTTTGAGATGGGTAGATCATGCTGGATTATCTGGTTTGGTCCAGTATAATCACAAGGATCCTTACAAGAGGACCAAAGATGTAGTACATGATGTGAGAACAGAAGCAGAGAGACAAAGCAGGACTAGAAAATGCTACACTGCTGGATTTAAAGTTGGATACTGGGGCCACAAGCCAAGGGACACAAGCAGCCTTTTGAAGCTAGAAAAGACAGATTCTTCCCTAAAGAAGGAACACAACAGTCTCCTTTATTATTAGCAGGACTTTTAGGACTTCTGATCTCCAGAACTATAAAATAATAAATCTGTGTTGTTTTAAGCCATAAATTTTTGGCAGTTTGTTATAGCAGCAATAATAACTAATACAAATATAGTTATCATCATGATTAAATGAGCTCAAACACAGAGAATGCTAAAAATAGTTTCTAGCACCAAGGTAAGAGCTATTTAAATTTTAGCTATCCTGAGCCAAGACCAGAACCCAAGGGACACTCATAGAGTAGTACCCAGCAGTTAAGAAAATGACTCAGTGGGTAGGGCTCAGTGGGTAGGGCGCCGGCCCCATATACCAAGGGTAGCAGATTCAAACCCGACCCCGGCCAAACTACAACAAAAAAATAGCCAAGCGTTGTGGTAGGCACATGTAGTACCAGTTACTCAGAGGCTGAGGCAAGAGAATTGCCTAAGCCCAAGAGTTTGAGACTGCTGTGAACTGTGACACCACAGCACTCTACCAAGGCCAACACAATAAGAGTCTGTCTCAAAAAAAAAAAAAAAAAAAAAATGTTTTAAGTGCTAACCTAATATCGACGAGGATTATTAGTTCATCCCAAATCTTCCTCTCACTTGATGAAAGTGACAGCAAACCCAACTATGATTTCCCAAAGGCTGACATTAAAGAGAACTGACAGCAAAACCAAGAACCATCCAAATCCAAGTGTTCCATTTAAAAATTACATAGTCTACAATGTCACCCAATTAGAGTATAATCCATAATGAAGACATTCTTGCTGACAACAGAGGCAGAATGGGATCTGGGTCATTCTTCCATAACTCTATTAGCTCTTCTCAAACCAATAAAGAAAAGTCTGTGTTAGCAAAGTATTTAGCTGACAATGGAAGTACACAGGATTCATGATGTAATTCATTTTTTTTTTTTTTTTTTAGAGACAGAGTCTCACTTTATCACCCTCAATAGAGTACTGTGGCATCACAGCTCACAGCAATCTCCAATTCCTGTGCTTAGGTGATTCTCTTGCCTCAGCCTCCCGAGTAGCTGGGACTACAGGCGCCTGCCACAACGCCCGGCTATTTTTTTGTTGCAGTTTGGCCAGGGCCGGGTTCCAACCTGCCACCCTCAGTATATGGGGCGGGTGCCCTACCCACTGAGCCACAGGTACCACCCAATGTAATTCATTTCTATAAGCTTATCTAAGGAGAAAAAGGTAAGTAAGAAAAATCCTTAGTGGGTAATGGAAGAGTTTGTCAAATGGTAAAATACATAGGTACTCCTCCAATCTGTCCAGATTATTTGTCATTACCACAAAAGTACTGAGTCAATGGAGCACAAATACTCCAGTGATACAACAAACTGGTACTGGACCCATGTGCCAGGCTTGTGATACATCCTTTCCATTCCTAATCTCTCTGAATCCTCTCAACAATCCTATGAAATGGAAGGGAAACTGAGGCACAGAGCTTAAATAACTTGTCCATGCTTATATAGTCAGGGTATAAATTCAAGCAGCCTTTACTTGAAAGCCCACCCAAAAGTATAAACACTACACTACTTCCCCTTCCCCAATCACTACTACCTGTCACACATGACCATCTTCTCAATTTGCCCCATGACATACTACCCACCACCAACTTGGAACCAAACCAATTATCTAGTGATTCTGTACTGGCTTTTACTGATCAGAAGCCAATACATGACAATAGCAGAGACCACCTGGGGCCAACATTGTCCTTATTAAAAGCTACTTTTTAGAGACCTGTCTCTAAATCAAGATAGCAGGTTCATGCTTTTTCTCCTAGCACGTCTATGGGGTTCAATGTTAGTGTTTCTTTCCCTAGATATGTATGGTCCCTCATCACTGACATTTACTCACAACTTGCCAAAGTGCTCTCATAAAGTAACCTATTTTAAAGCAGTTCCTCCTAATAATACTAACAGCAGCTACCATATACTAACCATTTATTATGCAACAGGCTCTACAAACACTGTTTCATTTCATCCTCAAAACAACCTGATGATGAGAAGGCACTGTCCCCACTTTCTTTTGTTTCTTTGTTTTTAAGAGATGGGGTCTCAACTTATTGCCCAGGCTGGAATGCAGCAGCTATTCCCAGGCATGATCATAGCGGCCTTGGAATTCCTGGGCTCAAGATATCCTCCCACCTCAGTCTCCTGAATAGCTAAGTTTACAAGGGAGGCCTACCATGCCTGTTTTATTCCCATTTTATGGATGAAAAAACTAAAGCTCAAGAGAAGTAAAGTAATTTAACCTGCAGTCACGAAGCTGGTAAGTAACTAAACCTAATTCCATGCAACTTAAGTCTCCAGAGGTCTTGTCTTTTACTGATTAAAATGTGATCTCCTCTTGGACTTTCTTTTTGAGAACTACCTTCCAACAACAGATCTCCACTGCATGAATTCCACTATACCCAAGTGCTTACCTGAATTTCTTCATTTTCATCTACTAAGAGGAAACTCACAACCTTCTCAGTCATCTTCTTCCTCTTGGTCTCCTCATCCATCTCTTCTGCTTCCAGCGACTCCTGGATGTTACTGACATGGTACACAGTAACAGGGTGTCTCCTTTTGTTACCCCCAGAATGAGTCCTCTTTTGGCATTCCAGGCACAAGTTGATTTTGCAGGTCTGACACCTCACTACTGCCCTCTGCCTAACACTTGGCAAATGCCCATTGGGACCCTTGCAGAAGTCACAGTAAGGGACATGGCCAGGTTTGAGCCTTATCCGCTCGTGGTTTCGCAGGCGCTCTTGCCGATGAAGTTCCTCCTCACAACGGAGACACTGCAGACTACAGCACTCATCACACTCAAAGACAGCTTCGTCAGTCCCACTGCAGGCATAACTTTCCTGGCACATCAGCCCCGGATTCAGGCCCTTTTCTGATGGGGAAGTCTGGGCACTCATACTCGGATTGGTAAGGAAACACACCCACCATGTAACAGTCACTGAGCTTGTCCCAAGAGTGAAGACAAAGGCTTGGAGTCTGAAGACTGCACAGAACTTCCACAGAGTTCTCAACACCTTAAAAAAGAAAATCTTCAATGTCCTATTATAATTCTTTACACACCGACAAATGTTTGAATTTCTAATTTTCTGCCTCCGAGACTCTTGTATCAGCAGCAACGTTGATTTGGTTTGATGATTTCATTCTCCATAAAGTGCAGGCAAATTTGTGGTCAAAATTAACTTGAACGGGTCATTTATGGCTATATGAAAGAGGTCTGATAGGTTCACAGAGGTGCTCATCGGTTGGGCCTCGGCCACAGAGATTTGGTAGTAAAGAAAGTGGTCCAGAGCTTTTCAATATACTTCAACCTCAAGCCAGTATTTCAGAGAATACCTAGAATAGAAGAAGGAAAAGGATTTCACTCATTTAAAAAACAGAAGTGCACCTTAAAAAAGATTGTGATTAACTACTAGACCAAAATTATTGAGAAAAATCCATTGTTTCTTGTAAAACTTACACCAGCTAGTTCTGATACTAGAAATTCCTTCTCAAAATCATGGCTAAGGCTCCTTACTTCTAGGCACAAGACATTGAAGAGACTTTGTTGTTTTATTTCCCAAACTGAAATTCTCTGTTCATTTAGTTATTAAATTCAGAATCAAAATTACTAAAATCCCTAAGCAAATAGTCTTTTGCAAGGACGACCCTATGCACTCCCACCTGCACCCACAAACAGGAGAGGTGGAGAAAGAGGCTTGTGAAACACTAAAGAAAATATAATAATAAACTTTAACTCTATCAAAGACCTGGGCAAACTGGATTGTCTCAACCCTGGACAGATGCCTATTAAGGACTCTCAACCTGGAAACAAGGGTCACAATTTCATGTTTGAAAACAATAAAAAACAATTATACTTCCTTTTGTCCCTTCTTTAACTGCAAAAAAAAAAAAAAAAAAAAAAAAAGAGCAACAGGAGACAGAATTCCTCCATTATGGCCTACGGCAAAGCCAGGCCGGTAGTGAGTCAAAACAAACAAATTTTCTCTTTGTCACTCAAAAACTAACTTAAAATTAACTTAAAAAAAAAAAAAAGAAAACTGGGGCAGAAAGGGGGCTTTTGTCACTTCTACAATTATATTAGCCATATTTCTAATCCTCCCTGGTTTTGACCCCCATTCCAATGCTCCGACAAAGTGTAAGCCCTTTCAGTCACTCTTACCCTCCAGTAATCAATCAATCTAATTTTTGCATAAACAAGGAAGTCGAACGGAGCAGAAGACCGTATTTACACTCTAACCTCAGATTTGCCCACCCAGCTCCCAAAATAAAAACAAAAATCAAAACTTGTCAGAATTGAGAAAATACAAAATCATCCCTCAAAAGAACACCTCACCTCCCCCCGCCGGGCCAAGCAAACGATCTGCCCACTCAGGCCCCCACCGTGAGGCTCCTCTCCAGCCAGGGGTTCCTCAGCCTTCCTTCCTTCCAGGCACCACCACCACAACTCGAGGGGCCGGAGCCGAGGAGCCTACGAACAAAGAAGGTCCCCCCAAATCACCCCCACGCCGGCAAAGCCCGGAGCCGGAACCTTTGTTTTTACCACCCCACCCCCACCCCAGCCGCACCCGTCCCCCCTTCCTCCCGGGAGCAGCCGGAGCCCCAGGACTGTCGCTCGCCCCGCGCAGGGCCGTGCCCTCCCTGCCCTGCCCTGCCTGCCGCGGCCCGGGGATCCCACCACGGAGCAGCTCGGCCGCGGTGAGGTGGCGTTGGGGGGCCGCAGGGCGCCGGTGTGGGCGGGGGTTGTTCCTCAGGGCACCGGTAGATCCATCCTCATCTCCATCTCCGCCCCCCTCCTCCTTCGTTGCCTCTCGGGCTTCCTCCTCTCCTGTTGTCAGTTGGGATCAGCTGATCGAGTGAACTTCTCCCAGCTCGCACTAACAGGAAGGCGTGAGCGGTGCAGCCCAGGGAGGGAGGAGCGGGAGGGCTGGCGCCGACGCCGAGGGGCGGGGAATAGACCGCGCGACCTCCTGGGAGATGTAGTTCTCCGCGGCGCGCCGTCGCCCTGCATCCCGGAAGGGAAGGCGCTGAATGACTCCGAGTGACTACAACTCCCAGGACAAGAGGGGATGCTCTGGAGAGGGGCGGAGAGGAGCATTATGGGACTTGGAGTTTTTGATCAGAGTGTGGTTTCCGTCGCTTTCAGCACTCTTAGGGGGGTAATGGCTGGGGAAGGAATTAAATTAGTAAATTAAAGAACTAATGTAATAGTGTTTAGCGTAGGTGGGAAATAACGAGGCAAGTAATTTGTATTCAAATAATCCTTACTGCGCACCATTCCTTCAGAAATGTGTTAAAACAGGCAATCTCCATTTCCCCTATTTCACCTGGCAAAAACTAAGAAAAGAGCAGAAAGAAGTGATAAAAAAATATATATATAAGCACTGTCATAGGAAGGGAGTTTTGATTTCCCTTGTTTTTTTTTTTTTGTTGGTTTTTTTTTTTAACAGTTTTGACCGGGGCTGGGTTTGAACCTGCCACCTCGGGCATATGGAGTCAGTGCCCTACTCCTTGAGCCACAGGTACCACCTTGATTTTCCTTGTTAAACAACAAAATTATTATACAACAAATTTAATTTAAAGATTTCAAATGAGGCACTCAACCCCAGGGCGATGGAGTAAGACTAAAAAAACAAAAAAAGTGGGTGGCGCCTGTAGCTCAAGCCGCTAAGGCGCCAGCCACATACACCAGAGCTGGTGGGTTCGAATCCTGCCGGGCCTGCCAAACAGCAATGACAATTACAACCCAAAAATAGCTGAGCTTTGTGGTAGGCACCTGTAGTCCCAGATACTCAGGAGGCTGAGGCAAGAGAATCGCTTAAGCCCAGGAGGTGGAGGTTGCTATGAGCTGTGACGTCAGGACTATAGCTTGAGGCTCTGTCTCCAAAAAGAAAAAAAATTCAGTTGGCTTTATTGGATTCTAGAACAGGGAAAGACATCATTTTTTTTTTTTTTTTTTTTTTTTTTGAGAGAGAGTCTCACTTTGTCACCCTTGGTAGAGTGCGGTGGGGTCACAGCTCACAGCAACCTCCAGCTTTTGGACTTACGCCATTCTCTTGGTACTCAGCCTCCCGAGTACCTGTGGGATCACAGGTGCCTACCACAACGCATGGCTTTTTTTTTTTTTTTTGGTTGCAGTTTGGCCGGGGTGGGGTTTGAACCCACCACCCTCAGTATATGGGGCCTGCGCCCTACTCACTGAGCTACAATCATGGCCCAGATGAGCCGAGCAAAAGGCTTGGCTTTTAGACAGAGAAGAACTGAAGGAAGCAAAAGCAAAGGAGTCATTTCAAAGCTATTTTTCTTGTAAGACTGAGACAGGGAGACCAAACAGAAAAATAACTGTTCTTTAACATCAGCTTATTTCTTCCTACTTCTTCTGTGTAAGATTAAAGAGAGAGTTTCATTATCCTGCAAGATTAAAACTGGCATGGGGTGGTGCCTGTGGCTCAGTGAGTAGGGCGCCCGCCCCATATACCGAGGGTGGCGGGTTCAAACCCAACCCCGGCTGAACTGCAACCAAAAAATAGCCGGGCGTTGTGGCGTGCGCCTGTAGTCCCAGCTGCTCGGGAGG
>CAUYPK010144274.1:0-22589 GCA_963574355.1 Loris lydekkerianus
GGGCCTGGGGGGGGGGGGTGGGGGCGGGGGGAGGTGGGGGGGCCGAGGGTGGGGGGGTGGGGGGGGGGGGGTGGTGGGGTGCACAAGGTGGCGGGGCGGTGCACCGGGAGGAGGGGAGCACAGGGAGGGGAGGAGGAGGGAAGCATGAGGGGAGGAGGAGGGGAGGAGGAGGAGGGTGGCGGCAACGACAAAGACAGCGAGCAAGAAGAAACCAGCGCTGAGCCCTGCGTGGGGTAAAGCTCATGGGCAGCATGAGGAAATACTTCAGGACATGGGAGGAATGGTGGGGAGTTAACACCCAAATCCTAAGATTCAAATGCCTTTAGGGCAAGAATCACATCTTATTTTATACTTTCCAGCCCCTATTCTTTCATGGAATTAAATTGTGTTGAATAGAGTCCAAACTCGAATGGACAAAGTGATGGAGAAAGAGGGCACCCTCAAACTGACGGAGCTCCAAAGGGGATCAATATTTAGCTAAGAGGAAGAAAGGCATCAGTAACTCAGGTTCTTAACCTGGGGATGGGAAGATGGTGTAAGAGGACGTATTATGTTTAGTGATTTTCTTGTTGTTGTTTTGGGCTTTTTATGGCAAAGAATAAAACAGAAAAGCAAGGACCATCTTAGAAAAATGAATTTACTCCATTGATAGAGAAAGTTAACATTCCCCCACCCAAAATGTCTGTTAGACAGCCATCCAGATAGTAAACCCTACATTCTAACTAATCAATGGTGTACAACAGTGAATGTAATAACTGGCAAAAAGCTGGTTTCCAATGTGTATCTGTGACAAATGCACAATCACTATACGCAGGGTGTCTCCATCTGATGTGCAAAGCACTCAGAGACCTGCCGGTGCAAAATTAAATATAAAATAGAACTTCTAAAACACAAAATTATCTAAGAAAAACAACCACAGCATTTCGCCCTAGACCATCTTTCTAATGCATTTTAAAATCTTAAAGGATTTCCATAGTTGGGTCAGACACTATATTCTGACTGTATCCTTTCAACTTAGAGAAGTTAGAATGGTTCTTCAGAGTTAAAAGGGATAGGACTATGGGGCAAAAGAGGTCTATTAGTGTTTTTGCTCAGTAGCTTAATTTTAAAATGGGCTTCATTCATCTTTCACAGAGCGTGTTGAGTCTCTACCATAGCAAAATACCTGATACAAGACTATGTTCTATTCCCAAAGGATTACGTATATGGTTCTTAATAAAATACAAAGATGCAAATAAAAATATCTTTTATGAATTATGTTGTGCTCTGTGTCACTGTTCCAGAACACTTAGTTATGTCTTTTTAAAGCAAATATATTTTAACATCCTCTAGTATTTGTTTGCAATGATGTGTTTATTGATATAACAAATACGTGTTACACTCTCCCATGCTTAAGAGTTGTTGTTGCATGAATAAGATGGAATTCCTTTCTTCAAGGTATTTATAGATGTTATTACCTCATAAAATAATATACAGAAATGCATTTCTTTATGTGTGTATATGTATCTATGTGTGCGAATGTATAACATATGTGTGTATGTGTACATTTATATGCACTAAATATAAATATATGGAAAGACAGATGTTAAGTAGCAAGTTGGTGGCTAATTTATGCTTATATTTTGTTCTGCTTGAGTGGCAGGAATCAATTTAGGAAAATAGTGAAGACTTTTCTCTGTTATTCTGAAAGTCGCCTTTTTTAAAACACAAAAAGGATTTTCCCTTCTGATAATCAGGCCTGAGTTACCTCTTCTTTTTATATATCTTTTTAAGAGTTTGAAATGAATTTTGTTTTAAACCTCATTCTGAATCACTTTTACTTGATGAGGTTTCCAGTAATTGTCTTCTCACTGCTCTTCACAGAGGGGCGCTCTCCCCCCAGGGGTCACTGAACGTTTTCAGGGGAGTTTAACTGACATTTAACTTGCCAGCTCATCATTCACCTCCCCTGACTGTGGGCACCCCACCTCACAAGCCCACTCTTCCTTCTCCTCGTGCCCATGATTTTTCTTGTAAGCTCTCGGCCTCTGGGATACCAGATTGTTGCTTGACTATGAATATAGATTTGACCTTAAGACTAGAAAGTGTGTAGCTTAAGGAGCAACAGCACAGGAACAGATTCTGACCCTAACTTTCTTTACCTTTCCTTTTCCTTTCACTACGTGCCTTCTGCCATCTCTGCTTCCTGCCCTGGCTTCCCAGTTGCAAGCCTCAGATACCTCGTTCCAATTGACTCAATACATTTTCTTACATTCTTCCAAAAGTTAAAAGCTTAAAAAAAAACTGTAACTTGTAACTTTCCCGACTGCAAGTGTGTATTCTAACTACAATCAGCAAGTCCCCACTCTGGGGAAACTCTCTGTGTTTGTGTCCACAGCTCCTCCTCTCCCCTCCCCACCCTCCCCATTGCTGCCTGCCGGCTTCCCTCTTTCTTTCCCTGGGGGCCCAAATGTAGCACATCTGGTCAAGTAGGTGCATTTAAGGGTCCCCTCTTGTACTATTACTTAAACCTGTTCCATAACCTTCCCACAAAGATAAAATCCATTCACTCACTCAGAATGTTCCTTTCAGGTGAAGTGGGACAAAAAGAGGAAGGGAGGAAGGAAAAATAAAAAAGTTTTGCAGTTACCAAGGAATAATTAACTCAAGTAGCCCCTGGGGCCTCTATGAAAGACCCAGCAAGTGGACCGTGGTGACTCACTAATGTTCTTGCTTCTCTGCCTTCTATCCTGGCCTCGCATTCTCCAGCCTCAAGACAAAACATCAAACTAAACCAAACTGATTATTTTGAAAGTGAAACATTTATGACATAGCTGTGGAAGAAAAAAGTGAGATATGACTATTATTAAAAGTCCCAGAGATCCCTGAGAAGAGAAAAGAGAATGATGAGAAAACATTTGAGAAACTCAACTCTCCAAAAGAGAAGGTGACAATCATTCAGAATATACATGAGTTCTGACAATTAAGTTCAAACACTTGCTGTCGTGCCTTTATATTGGCAGGACTGTACAAACAACTGGGTGAGGTTTCCTAACTTCGGTGTGTCAGTGTCTCACAGCTGTGTTGACGTGGGCATGTAGGGGGCCTTGCTGAGGGGTGTGTGTTATTGCTGTTGCATGTTTTTGGGTGCCATTGCAAGAATATCAGAGCTTGAATTAAAACAACTAACAAACATAAAATTTCTTTCTTTCTTTTTTTTTTTTTTTTTTTTTGAGACAGAGCCTCAAGCTGTCACCCTGGGTAGAGTGCCGTGACATCACAGCTCACAGCAACCTCCAAGTCCCGGGCTCAAGCAATTCTCCTGCCTCCACCTCCCAAGTAGCTGGGACTATAGGCGCCTGCCACAACACCCGGCTATTTTTGTTGTTGTTGTTGTTGTAGCCATCATTGTTGTTTGGCAGGCCCTGGCTGGATTTGAACCTGCTAGCTCAGGTGTATGTGGCTGGCGCCTTAGCCGCTATTACATTTGGCAGAAGTGGAAGTGAGATCAGGGACATGTTAGTGCAAGTTTATGGGGATAATGCTGTGAGGAAAACAGCAGTGTAACAATGGATTAAATGTTTTTCTGAGGGAAGAGAAAGCATCCCTGATGAAGAGAGGTCAGAGAGGCCAGTGATGAGCAGAACTGATGGAAACATTGCAAAAATTCATTGAACTGTGCATCAAAATCATCAGCTAACTGTAAGAAGCACAGCAGACCAAGGAAACACACATGGAGAAACCGGTAGAAAAATGTTAACTGATTATCTTGGTATCAGAGAAAGTGTGTACAAAAATGGTCCCAAAGGAGCACATAGATGTAAAAAGCAAAGGAGAGTTGGAGTTTGCCAAGACTTTTTGGAGAGGCAAGATGATGTCTTGGGCCATGTTATCACTGGTGAGGAACTACGGGTGTATCAACACAACCTCAAACAAAACATCAACATGCACAGTGGACGTCAGCCAATTCTCCACAACCAAAAACGTTCCGTCAGTTCAAATCAAGAGTCAAAACGATGTTGCTCACCTTTTTTGGTATCAGAGGGATCATTTATTATGAATTTGTACCAACTAGACCCACAGTTAACCAAGTTTACTATTTGAAAGTGCTGAAAAGGCTGTTTGAAAAAATTAGATGAAAACGACCTGACCTTTCTCCAGTAACTCACGGCTCTCGTATCCTGACAATGCACCAGCTCCCAGGGTACAGTCTGTGTGGGAGTTTTTAACTAGTAGACAAATAACCTGATCTGGTTCCCCAATGACTTTTTTATTTACTGAAATATAAAGGAAATATTGAAAGGAAGGTATTTTGATGACATTCAGGACATCAAGGGTAATATAATGACAAGCTCTGATGCCCATCCCAGAAAAAGAATTCCAGAGTTGCTCTGAGGGTGGACGAGGTGCTGTCCCTGGTGCACAGCTTCCATAGGGAGAACTTCAAAGGGGACCATAGTGATATTCAGCAATGAGGTACGCAGAACATTTTTAGGATGAATTAACAAACAAGTGTCAGCCCTCGTATTTCGAAACAAATGAATGTTAGAAGAATTACACTGCTGATGTTAGTCACAGATTTGTTTTGGAAATAGGAAGGTTCTCTTTCGAGAAATCCCTCCTCTTGGTGCCACTGTCTCTTGGCTTTCATGATTCAGCATCTTTGTTAGACTGTTTCCCTGGCCTGCTGTGCTTTCCCCAACCGACCACAGCATTAAAGAGGACTACAGTTGTCCACCAATCTTTGCTTCTAGATTATGAGCTCTTTGATTACAAGGAATATGTGTTTTGTTTTTATATCCAATTAACATGACAAGGAGTGGTTAAAGGGCAATTAGCCTCATTGAAATGGCATCACCCAACTCCCAGCCATCTCTGCGCACCTAAGTGAAAACAGTATGTATGTTTTATGTAAATGCAGCTTCAAGAGGAAGCCCCCAGCTCTACATCTAACATATAATCACTGCTGTACCCTGCATTTCGAGAGTGTCCGAATGGAATTTAGTGCTCCATCTGTGTTTGTCGATTGAATGTTTTCATGCATGAAAAAAATGGACCAGTTGGGCATAATACAACAATGGGAGAGAAAAAAGAAATCCTCCTAGGATGTTAGGTTGAATACCTGCAACAGAAGGTTTCTCTTCAGGTCTAATTGGATTTATACTCCTGGACTCTCCTCTGTCTCCAACCTGCTATACTAGAGCAAACAATCTAGGTAGGTATTCATTATACTGCAGTGACTCACAAATCTAACCCCATGTTTTACCATATCTCAAAATCCTACCTGAATTGGGTAGAAACATTCAAACCTGCCAGCATAAATGAAGCTAGTATTTTTACTTCCTTTGTGAATAGTACCTACAATTCTATATTACCTAAGGTAAAATGAAAGTCAAAATGTAATTGAAAAAAAAATCAAAGGATGTCGGAAGAACTTCAATTGTAATCATTAGTCTTCTATGACATCTCTATAAAATTTTCCCCTATAATTTTAAAGATACATGATTTTTTTTAAGTGACCATACATATATAAATATATTTGAATGTATTCTGTTAATATAAAGGCTTAATCCTTATTTCATCCAGTAGGCAAATGATCCTTTGAAAACACAAAACAGGTTCTGATACCTTTGGGCTCTCTACTCCTCCCTGGCTTCTTTTCACATTTTGTATTTAATATAAAATCTAAAGTCTTGGACATGGCCACCGTGTGCCCATAGTGCTCCAGGTCATACTGGCCTCTCTGCATTCCTCGAATGAACAGCATTTACTGCGGCCTCGTCTGGAGTCCTTCTGACGTTCAGGGTTCAGCGTTTCACTGCGGCCTCCTCTGGAGTTGCACTGATGCTCAGGGTTTCACCCACCCGTTGCTTGTTTCAGGACTCTGCAAGGAGGGCAGCTCCTCCGAAGGGCTCTGGCTCCCACTCTTTCCTTCATAGCATTTGCTTCTATCTAACATCATACTATATACTATTATTTGCTTACGGTCTATCTTCCTCATGAGAATAAAAATTCTATGATGACAGAGACTCTCATTTATGCACTCGTATATCCATAGCACCCAAGAGAGAACTTGACACAGACAGCATTTTAAAGGAGACATTGGACCCTTGAGGTTGCATCTTTCACCAGTTTTTTTTTTTTGTCTCATGAAGAAACCGAAGCCCACACAGATTAGATGAGTTACCCAAGGTCACAGACAGTCAGTGGTAGAACTGGATCTTAGTCATTGCTACTTTCAGCCCAGCAGCTTTTCATTACAAAGAAACAAACATGAAATGCAGCATACCCAACTAAAGGCCCACTTCACAAGAACTGACACTTTGTTTTTCAGAAAAGTCTCTCTAAAAACTGTAATAGTTTTTATCTTGGTTTATTTTTGTTTTCCTTCTATTCACTAACAGTGAGCCCTACTGCAATTTTGCAAATCTCAGAACGTGAAAGCTAACGGGGTGCGACAGCTGGTGTGTCCCATGCTCGTCACATTCAGTGGTCTGTAACAGGGTAAATGACACAATTACCTGCTGTAATTACTGCTGCTGACAATATAGTCTCCCTGGTGAACATTTTATGGAATTCAGAACCCCTTTTCTTGTCAATTCGATCAAAATCTCTGCCTACATGTTTTGGGCAGGATTTTGCTAAATCAATGTTCCAAAACTATAGCTCAAATCTAAGTGGACGTTTATTACTTAGTGTCCATTGAGTATCATGCATGCCTTCTGCTTTCATATAACTTTTTTGTCTTGAAATG
Organism: Loris lydekkerianus; assembly: GCA_963574355.1. Classification (NCBI taxonomy): domain Eukaryota; kingdom Metazoa; phylum Chordata; class Mammalia; order Primates; family Lorisidae; genus Loris; species Loris lydekkerianus. The sequence goes on from CAUYPK010144274.1 coordinate 6,734, forward strand.
GAAATCTTTCTAACGAAGCTTTGCCTTAAACCCAGACTCTGTTCTCGCTAGTTATGAAGATGTAGAGAGTACTTCACAGAAAAAGCAGATGCACAAAAACAAGCAGAAAAGAAAAGGAGGACTGAATAAATAAAGCATCTGCTGAAATCTGGTCTACAGTGGTCTGCGGTGCACCAAACGTATTACTTATTTCCTTTCAACTATAAAGACACTGGAGGATACCTACAGACACAAACAATTGTAATAGTTGACTGCTCTGAGTCTGGCCGCCAGCCAAATCCTCCACAAGTTATAGGTAGGCTGTCAGAAGAAAAAATAAAAAAGCACAGAACGTACTTGCCTGCAGATAGGACTTGTTTTCCTTTCTTAAAAAAAAAAAAGGAGAATACTAAATTTCTTATTCTAGGACTGGGATTAGATTAAATGGCTTACACATACTATTAAAAAGCAGCCAGCTTATGAAAAAGTAGTACAAACTCTTTTGCAAGGAATGCATTTTTTTTTTAATTCCCTATGGATACCACAGGGGGTGGGAGGAGAATATATATTAGTAACTGGATGATTTTTATTTTGCAAATAAATGGCTCCTGCTTTATGATATTCCTGGAAACCACACCAGAAGGCTGAGGATCGTGAAATGAAACTAATGACACTAATCATGTCCTTATTGGGTTCACATGTTCTAACATAGTTTAGCACCATCAGCCAAAACCAATGAATAAATGGGTGGGTGAGGAGGTCAAAAGTAAAGGATGGTACTTCATAATCTGTGCTGAATGTGCACAGCAGCGAATAGCATCAGTGAGAAAAGAGAGCTGATCTGCAATTCCGGTGCAGGATGACTCGACATGAGGTCCTCATTCCTAGTGACACAAAAGCATTGAATCCATTGTAACTTTTTCATTTAAAATTCTTTGTAACAAAATTAGAGCAAATACGTGCTATCCAAGTGTGAAGATGGACATGCTATATGAATATCAAGGAGACGAAAGATAAAGATACAACTCTTCACATACCCCTTACATATTAATGTACTAAAGGGAGAATATTTTATATTTTAAAATATAGCAACATGCAAAGTTAATTAATAATAGAATGAGTATTGTAGTATCACTTTTGGAAATGAAGACAATGGTAAATCAGTAAACCCTCTCTGAATCTCTTAGACTTTGCAGTTGCCAAGTGGTTGCTGAAGAATTACAGCACGCCCACCCACAGGATGGAGCGCGGTACAGTAGGGGGCTGCTTCACCATCAACACAGTCCAAGGCAAAATGTGGACTCCTGCAAGCTGGTTTGAGTAGTTAAATCTGTTCATTCAATCTCCAACCGCACTGACTGCTACAGAACTTTCTCCACTCTGAGATCTGCCATTTGTTTTCAGTCGGTGTTTTGTTTTGGAGTCTTGGGACCTGCTCACTTCTGTGCTCTATAATGGTCTTCCTTAACCTTCATCCCTCAGGATGCCCGGGAGGCCCCATCTGACCATATGATTGAAGTAGATCCCAGGGCTGGTTTCCATAGCTTTCCTTCACAGCACTTCTGTACCATTTGATCATTTTCATCCACACACTTGTTTACTAATCTACTTGCCCACCCCGCCCACCAACTGTTAAAGTCAAGGAGATTATTTGTGTGCCCAGCTGAGAGCAGGCTAATGATAAATTGGATGAATGTATCTTTTAGGGCTTTTCCGCTCTGTGTACCTTTGTCCCCACTTCATAATTCTAAATTTGAAAATCTATAGGTCTGAAGGCGAGTGAATATGCAGTTGAGGGAAAAGACTAATAGCTTCTCTGCTCAGGGTAGAATAGCCTACATAATATCAGGCTTTTCTTTGAATGCAATTACATTTCAAGAGACATGGTATTATATGAAGTGTATCTAAATTGAGGTACAAAAGAGTCCAATAATATAATTTCATTCTACTGTATTAATTTTAACTATGAGTGAAAATTATTTTGATACAAATGCCCTAAACAGTCTCTGCCCTAAACAGTCTCTTTCAAACTGAAGCATGAAAGGGTATAACTTTAATTCTAGCATTGTCACAAAGTCTACCATAAAGGCAAAATATTAGGTTAGCAGAGCTTAATGCTATTTTCAGAAAATCATTTCGAAAATCATCATAAAATAAAAAAAATTGAAGATTAATGAAAACATTTTTCCAATGATAGGATTATCTAGTCAATAGAATTACCTAAAAACATATTGATTTTAAGGGCTTAAAATATGAAGAACCAGTTAAAGAAATGCTGTGTTTAGAAGTAGGATGCAGACATGGGTGAATCAGCAGCAAAATCACAAAGATACCAGAAATAGGCCTGTTTGGGGATGGAAGGATGTCGCCGCTACAGTCACGTATATTAACATATATTAAGATCTTCATAGATACAGTCTCTGTGTTTCAGAGAAGGATAGAGCACATACAATGAGAGAAGGCATTGCTAACTCTCTCTGGTACTTCTGGGGTCAAAGGTCACTTTCCTCATTCATTTTTATGCATACCATGATAACTGAAGCAAAATGCAGAATGGAAAATTTATTAACAGATCACTTTCCCCAGAGATCACCACCAACCATAGAAACTGTCTTGCGTTGTGATATATATTTGCCAACACTATTATAAATTTCAACTACATTACAATTATTTCCTGCCCTAGAACTATGAGTTCATGAAGAATTTTAGAATACCATGTTGGTCTGGAAATTTCTTTCTAATCTGGCTTTGTCCTTCTGAAGACATTCCCATAAATAGCACTGACTCAACTAAGAAAAGGTACATTTTAAGGGAACAGAACTGTTGGTTACATATTATCATAAATGAAGCACAATTACTTTTTCCTGCGTTACTACGGACTCTATTAATCATGCTGAGGAATTTCATTATCCATACAGAAGCAATACCTACATGGATATTTTGCATATTTAATATCCTACCACTTTGGGAATGTATAATTTGTACTTTTATAATCAAATAGGTTTGATATGAACAGAAAAATGACTCATCATTTGGCTGGCATTTATATTTAAGATCCTATGTAACTATTGAGTACTTACAATGTGCCACATACTGTAGCTATGATTTACTTTGCTCTTTGATTTAATTTTCACAACAACCCTATGAAATACTTTGTTTCTTTTTTCTTTATTGAGGCAGAGTCTCACTTTGTTGCCCTCGGTAGAGTGCCGTGGCAACAATCATAGCTCACAGCAACCTCAAACTCTTAGACTCAAGCTATCCTCTTGTCTCAGCCTTCCAAGTAGCTGGGACCACAGGTTCCCACCACAATGCCTGGCTATTGTTTTTAGAGATGGGGTCTCACTCTTTTTTTTTGCAGACAGAGTTTTACTTTGTCATCCTCAGTACAGTGCCATGCTGTCATAACTACAGCAACCTCTAACTTTTGGCTCAAGTGATTTTCTTGCCTCAGCTTCCCAAGTAGCTGAGAGTACAGGCGCCTGCCACACCACCTGGCTGTTTTTAGAGGCAGGTTCTCACTCTGGCTCAGGCTGGTCTCAGGCAATCCTGGAGGTTTCAGGACTGAGCTCAGGCAATCCACCTGCCTCAGCCTCCCAGAGTGCTGGGATTATAGGCATGAGCCACCTGCCAGGCCCTAGGGTCTCACTCTTGCTCAGACTAGTCTCGAACTCCTGAGCTCAGGTGATCCACCCTTCTGGGCCTCCCAGAGTGCTAGGATATTATTATCTCATTGTATAGATAAAGTAAATAAGGCATGAAGAGGGTAAATAAGCCTCTTCACAGAATTTTAAGTGGGTGATCTGGAATTCAGAGTCAAATCTATTGAAATTAAAGTCTGAACTCTTTAAATGTTAAAATAAATTAAGAAGCTCTAATTGAACTAATCCATCTTCTTCACTTAAAACCCTATCTTATGCAGAGTAAGTATGCTGTCTTTTAACTGGTCTGCAGATCAACGCAGCTACAAGTAACAATGTGAATTTAATTGGTACAGGTACTACTCCATATACAAGATTTCACAATTGGGTTTCACTCTGGTGGGATATCCACTAGGAGTCTAGGGTCATGGCCTATTATAAGGATTCCACTTTAGGAAGAATACGGATTAACTCACACACATCAATAGAAGAGACTCATTAGCAATAATAACTGGGGGGGAGGGGTGCTCATGAGATAATGAGATAATAGTACCAAAAAAGGTACTCCCAGAGAGTTCATCATTTAGCATTATTCTGAATGCTGTTATACAGAACGAAGATTAGACCTATCTGCCTGTGCTCTAGGGTACAACCTAAGGAGGCCGGAGAGTACAGTACTTATTCCACATCCACTGCATTTTCACAGGCCTCCTTACCTAAAATCCAACCCACCCAAATTCTATCCTTCCTGGAACACATACTTCACATTGCTTTCTTTTAAGAAAATGTTTCCAATTAAGAGAATTGCTAATGAATTTCCTATTATGAGAACTCCTGGCTTCTTTTGATTATTATTTGTTATAAAACAGGGATGTCCCACCTTTTCTTTTCTCTGCTGTACTTCAGAAGAATAAGAGTTGTCCTGGGTCACACATTCAATACACAGACATTGACGTAAGCTGATCAGCAAAAAAAAAAAAAAAAGAAAAAAGAAAAGAAAGAAAGAAAAGCCCATGTATATTTTTCAGGATCTCCCACACTACAGATAAGCAAAAAAGTCTTCACGAACTCAGCATGTGGTCCACCAATGACAGGTGGACACCCTGTTATAAAACTTCTCCAACAGACCAAGTTCTTTGAAAGTTGAGTCTGTAACTTTCATTTCTGTAGGAAGGTGATGTGTGAAAACCATGGAACAATACTCCTCTCATTTTTTTTTTTTTTTTGTGAAAAAACCAATAAAATTCAAAACTTAAAGAATGAAAATAAATATCTATAAAGGTTATTTTAGATAAATTAATAAAGGCAATTAGTAAAAAAAAAAAAAAAAGGTTATACATTTTACAGGGGCACATCCAAGTAACCCCTGGGTTAAGGAAAAATCACAATGGAAATCACAAAATACTTAGAACTAAATGATCTATAGAATACTAAATATTAAATTCATTGGATGTAGCTTAAGTAAAGAGAACTTTATAGATGTAAATGCCTGAATTAAAAACAATGAGCAGAAGTGGGCACCAGTATTTATCAGTAGTGTGATTTTAAACAACTATTGAAAATTCTAATGCTTCATGCTCCTCATTTATGCAGTGCGGATAATAATACCAAACTTATGATGGTGTTTTGAAGATTAAATTAGATTAAATTTAGTTTAATCTAATTGAATGATATAAGTAAAACATTTGGAACCATATCTGACACATTTAAGGAACTCATTTTTAATATGTCACCAGCCCCTTTTCAAAACTAAAAAGAATAAAGTGATGAAATAGTCACTAACATTTAATTAATGAAATTAACATATTTGAAGAAAAAAGAAAGAGATGGTCTGCATGAAGCCTGGAAAGGGACATCTGTACCTAAGCAGAGTTTGATACATTATTCCTTCATTATTTGTGAAGGGGGTACATTGACCCAATACACCAGTCTCCATAGAATCACTTCATTATGTCCTTTTCTCTAATTATAATCCAATTATCCCCATAGTTTTTATTCCTAAGGAGAATGATGTAATTAGCCCACTAAGAGCCTTAGAGTCTTCTTGACTACCATTGTGGGTAGACTGTCAAAATCATACCCAGAAAAAAAAAAATAAAATAAGAAGAATAGAAAATAGGAAAAGAATACAGGAAGAAATAGAGACCCATGAAGAAGCCGGACAACACACACACACGTACTTCTGATGCACATGCCATCTGGAAAACAACAGGTAGGTAGGCAAAGAAAAGTCAGAATAGCCAGATTTAGAGAAGCCAGGAGGAAGACAGGTTAGAGAGGCAAGGACAACCGTATAAAAGGCCAGAGAGTCAGGAGAAAAGGGATTTAGAAGAGGTATTGACAGGTCACTGGGGACTTCCACGCGAGCACAGTCAGAAGAGAAGAGAAAGAAGACCATTTGCAAGAGGTGGATGATGCTGGGGAAGCAGGAGCTTCAGACCATGCTCTTCACCTGGGCACTGTGTGATGAATTAGGATGGCAGCCAGAGTGGGTGCTCTCCAGGCTACAACATGTTAAATCCATACAAAATCATTTGTCCAGGGTTAAGTGGAGTAATGTGACAGAAGAGGAGAGAAATCAAAGAGAGTAATGCCACATATCTTAAACATTTTAAAATATAAATGGACATTTACTTGTCAGTCATTAAGGGGTGGGCCCAAGTTTTTTGCTTTGAGTTCAAAGTTATGCTTTCATAAATCATACTAAATATGCATTTTGTAGGAGATCCCGCTTTTGTTTTAAGTGCAGTGAGAAATTATTAAAGATACTTACAGAGCAATCTGAATAAAGAATAGTAGATTTCTATGATTTTTCCTATTTTTTTTACAGTTTTATCACACATACCTAATTTGAGGACACATTTTTGAGTACTTGGCGGAATCAAGTATTTCCTATATATGCAACTTATGTTTGATAAAGCAACACGTTTTGGAAAATACCAGTTTATCTGTTCAGCTTATTAAGTCGTTAAATTGCTTCCTTTCTTCTTATATTCATAATATTCCTATAAAATTCTTTATCCAAAAAAAGAATACATTCAGACATAATAAAAGGTTAAACTACTCTGTCTTAAAATAAAACTTTAATTGACCACATTTTTTATTTTATTTTATTTTACTTTATTTTATTTTATTAAATCATAGCTGTGTACATGAATGTGATCATGGGGCACCATACACTAGTTTCATAGACCATTTGACACATTTTCATGACGCTGGTTAACATAGCCTTCCTGGCATTTTCTTAGTTATTGTACTAAGACATTTACATTCCATATTTACTAAGTTTCACATATACCCTTGTAAGATGCACTGCAGGTGTAATCCCACCAGTACCCCTCCCTCTATCCACCTGCCCCCTCCCTCCCCTCCCTTTCCTCCTTCCCCGTATTCTTAGGTTGTAACTGGGTTATAGCTTTCATGTAAAAGCCATACATTAGTTTCATAGTAGGGCTGACCACGTTTTTTTTATATATAACTGATCCATTCCTCCTTCTCTTATGTAACTTACAGAGCTACTTCAAGAAAATGTCTGTCTGAAAAAGGTAAAAGACTTGATAAAAGGAGAGACTTATTATTATTTGATAGAAGAAATATTTGTACCATCTACCATTCATTTTTTAACAATCAACAACCAGTTGTTTACCACCTACTGTATACCTGATAGTATGTTACACATTGGTTATAGAGTAGTGAAAATGTAGGCATATTTTCTGTGCTTGTGGGACTAAAAACAGTGAGAAAAATGGGAATTGAACAACCTGATACACAAGTAACAGCATGTGAAAAGAGAAAATTATTAACGGGATAATGTGTGCAAAAATAACAGGGGAGACCAAAATTAAAATGGATGGCCCCAGATAACCTTGTAATCGAAAGATGAGTTGCAATTAGCCCAGAAGAAACCGGGTAAAGAACCACAGCAGGGAGAGGGAATAGCTGTGCAAAGACCTAACGGCAGGAAAAAGTGCCGTGTGTCTGAGAACTGAAGACAAGGTGTGTATCTCCGGGGAAGCGAGACAAAGGGACCAAGTTTGGGCAAAATTTGATGTCCACTGACCCTTAAAATTTCAGAATGAAGAAGGAATAAAATAAAATATATGAATATATGTTAATGAGAAAAAAGCATGTAGCAAAATGAAATCCATCCTCGTGAGACTAACCTCTTGTCTATGGTGTCAGTTTTGTCTAGATGATTTTCAAAATTACTACAATAGCCATTCTCTCTGCTTGTTGCTCTAACTTCTTTCCTTAGGGCCTTTGGGTAATAGCTTGAACCAGGAGTTTCAAAGTCTTTTACTTATCTCAAAGCCTTGGCAAGGCTCCCCCATCCTCTGCATATATTTAATCCCTTTGCTTCTTCCCAGTAGCTCTTTCACCCTTGCTCCCCAAGAATTGTCTTGCTCTACAAGTTTATGACGCATCCTTTCTCTTGCACACCCTTAATTTGCAAACTCTCTCCTCTTCACAATTTACGAAATACCTCCTCCTTCATGTAGTTTTCTTAACCAATACAACAGAGGTGATTTTTAGATTTATTCTAATAATTTCTGGCCAGATGCACAATTCCTCTGATCACTGAGATACCTAATGATCACAAATGTGAATGCCCTGCAAGGTCATTACAGAATTCACTAACAAGCATCATCAACATAGGCACCACTGAAAGCTGTATGACCTTTCGAGGCGTCTAAGATGTACACAGGTTATATAAAAGTCCTCAATATATTAGCGTTTTCTATGATGATTTGGCATCAAAACACTACCAGGCTAATGGCAGTAAAATGCACAACATATAAAAAGGAAAGAATGCAATAGGAAAAATGCAGAGGCAAACTCCATCATACACACCTTAAAGGAAAAAGAGCAGAATCTCCAAGGGAGAGCAAGAAACAAAGTGAGGAATCAGCCCAGCTATGGAAGGTTCTGCAGAAATCCCATATTTTGAGTCATAGAGGATTAACAGCTCTCCTGTGGGTAAAGATGACCTCTACCTTCACCCAAGGACCCAGACTAAGAGTTTGCTTATAACACATCCTCTACCTTCACCCAAGGACCCAGATTAAGAGTTTGCTTATAACACATCCTGTAATGACTCACTCATGCTATTCTCCCTTGTTTGTTCAACAGAGTCTGTGCCATGAGGAACCTATGAGCTGGCCTAAGGGATTCACTTCCCAGGTGGCCTGGATAAATGGGCAGGAGTTAGGAATAATCTAGATTAGCACTGTTCAACAGAAATAAAATATGAATCACATATGTAATTTAGCTTTTTAATAGCAACTTTACAATTTCTAACAAAATTAATTTTAATCTATTTTATTCAACCCAAAATATCTAAAATATTACTTCAGTATATAACCAGTATAAAAGTTATTTGAAGATTTTTAATTCTTTTTCTTTGTGCTGAATCTACATTACATTTCACAGTTAAACCACCTATTAATTCAGTTGAGCCACATTCCAAGAACTGAATAGCCACACATGGCCAGCAGCTACCCTATTGGACAGCACAGGTGTAGACAGCTGACAGATTATTTTTGGTGTTCTTCTCCCAGTCCTTGTAGGCCTGCTTAGAGGAGAAAATGGAAGAGCATCTACAGATAGCAGATACGATTGTAAATAACGACCTGGTGGAGAAGCCACAGACACCCACATGTATTTGCTTAGCATTCGTGAATCTGTGCAAAATAACCCCCTTCCAGCCTGACCACAACAATCTCATCTTACCCCATGCTTAACACACTGTTAGATCATCAGCTAAACTCAGCCACTAGCTATTTCCTAATAAGAACTTAGGTTCCTTTTATGGTTGTTTCTCCTTCCTTAATAACACTGATATTTTTCTCATTCTTCCCTATCACTGTCTACTCAGAAGTTCAATCTAGAAATGAGTCATGTTCAACTCCTCCTTTTCCCTCATTCTGGGCAATCCATAAATCCCATGTTCACTTTTTTCCATTTCTAGGGCTGCCAACCCCAGTCTGGGTTACCACCACTCTTGTCTGGAAGAGCCTCATAACAGGTCCTTACAATTCTGCTCTATCTCTAACCATACTATTTTCAATGCCATTCTTACAGAAATGTCTTTAAAGCAAATAAGATTACATCTGTTCTTTAAACTCCTTCCCTCTGCATGACTTGGCCCCATCCTTCACTTCATGCCACCTTCCTCTAGTTCATTGTGCTACCAACCCAAGGCCTCTTTCAATCCTTCAAACACACCAACTTTAATCCCAACTCAGGGTCTTAATATAGGCCTGGCAGTCATTATATTTTTCTCTAGTGTATATCTACCTTCCAAATAAATTTGTAAATTCTTCAAGGATAAGGACTTATTTATATGATTTATGGCAAACGTGTGTCGATTGCTTCACAAACAGGAAAGGGTTTAAGAACAAATTTTTAGCACCTTCAAAACTATCATCATCATCGTGATCATCACAATTAAAATTTCCTGGACACTTACTATGTCAGGAACTATGGGAAACACTTTTACTGAGCCTTTGATTTAGCCTTCCTACCTTCCCAACCACCCAATGAGGCAGAAGTTATTATACCATAATGATGGGAGAATTAAGGCCGAAGGGGCAAGCACTTTGCCCTTTCATTCTATAATTACATAACAGAACTGAGATTTGAACCCTGCTCTGTTCATCAGTGAAAATCATTTACAAATAAGGAATGATTTTGCTTCCCTGAGTTTCCAAAAGCTTTAAGTACTTAATTTTTTTTCTAGTTTTGATAAACCACTATACTAACAACTCAAAAATTATACAATCTGTGCACATGTGATCATTTTCTGGGCTCAACACTGTGTTCAGGAGTCTGATGCAGACACTGCACTGCTTCGGATGCTATTTTGGGAATGTGGTTGCATAGCAACAAGCATTATTAGCCTGAATGATCTTCCAGATTGTATTTTGCTTTTTGTGATATGTTATCCATATAGAAATAGCGGAGGAATTAGGTGGGCAAATTTGGTACCATCTGCAATAACACATAAACAATAAGACGATGCTTTTCTTCTCAGGGATGTTTTTGTTTTAGTTTTCAAATACTTCTTCCAATCATCAGATACATTTGGAATCCAACAAGGTTGGAGATGACAACATGTAACTAAAGATGTTAAAACTTTAGAAGCAAACCAGTTAAGAGCAGTAGAATTGGAGAGAACTGTATTTACTTTATAAAGGGAAAAAACTGGTCCACAGATAACACTTTCTATCCAGAATTCTCACAGCTACATTCTCTTGGAACCAGATGTAAGCAAAAAGGAGCATATGGCTAGCTCCACACAAAGCTATCACCACCAGTAAAAAATAAAATAAAATAAAGTAAAATAAAATAAAATAAAATAGCATGCATCTGAAAAATGGTGACTTTAATACTATCATCTTAAAAATAAATCTGTGACATCTTGCTAAGGGAAAATGTGTTAATACATAAAATATATCCAAGCATGGACCAGGAACAATGCAAAGGGATCTCAGGTCCTTCTCAGCTAAATCATATCATCTTTCTTTTTCCTCAGCTTATCATTAAAACATTGTACTTTTCAGAGAAAGTAATATAATTAGCTGTAAAATTCAATCAAATTAAATTCACAATCAAATGGATTTGAACAAAATGCAGGATAATGAGATGACTCACTTTTTGCAAGGCGTCCAGTAATATCTGGTGTCTGACATAAAGCCAATCTCATCTGAGGACTTGAGAGGCAACGTAAAACCAAGTGATTAGAACACCCCGAGAGTGCTTGTATGTTGTCAAAAAAAGGAGAAAGAGTGAGAAAAATAAAATTATAATAAAGAAGAAGAAAAAGGAAACCATAAACCTGTGTGATGTAGTAAAGAAAAAAGATCCTCAAATTTGGCATCAGAAAACCTAATCAGTCATGACCCTGAAATTTAAAAATAGGTCTAGTACCGGTTTCTTAATTGTTGGAGTCAGAGTTTCCTCATCTATGAAATTGGGATAGTATTGCCTTCTATGCCTAAACCACAGGTTTTTGTGAAGTTAGAAAATACTAATTCTTAAGTTCACTATTACAATTTCCCAGAACTCAATTTATGAGTCCTGAGGATAGGTGTGGGCTGGGCAAGAATATGTATTCTTAACCTGATAATCATACTGTCCAAACAGAAAAAGACTTTGAAAACATTTGTATTCATTAGAAATGAATAAAAAAAAATAAACAGCCAAAAGTGTCAAAAGACATGAACAAGCAATTCACAAAAGGAAAAAGAAGCCAGCACATATATGATGAAGCACTGTCCATGGGACCTACACACAGGAGGCATGAAGTTTATGCAACAAGAATCAGTTCTAGAGACCCACTACACAATGCGTGAAAATAATGCACACTGTTGTGCACTTAAAAACTGTGAAGGGGGTAGATCTCAGGTAAGAGTTCCTACCACAGGCAAAGTAGAAGACAAGGAGACAGTGGTTCACACACACACACTTAAACCTACAAAATGAAAACAACTCCAGTGCATAAAGAGTTCAGAGATCCCATCTTCTTGTACTAATCTGATGAGAGTTAAATTCATACAAACTTTCAGAAGACAATTTAATAATACAATATGTCTCTAAAGCAGTAAGATGTGCAGAATTGGGGTCTAATAATGCTTTTTATAGGAATGTATCCTAAGGATATTAGTAGAGAGGATTATAAAAATTCTCATACCACATATCATCCTTAAGGGTGAAATTTTAGAATGAATTTAACATTTTAACCATAGATAACTGACTAAATAAATTACAGTCCTATTTTACAGAATACTGCAATATCATTACAAATTATGCTATCAAATATTATTGATATGATAAAATATTTATACTAAATTGATCCTTTTATGATTAAAAAAGAGTATAATAGTAAGATTCCAATGTCATTTTAAAAAGTAGATAGGCATTGAATGTGTAGATAAAAGAAAAAAATGTTTAACTAAAATGTTAATGGAATTATCACTAAGAGATGAGATACTAGGGGATTTTAATTTTCTTGTTTGGGTTTTTTGCATTTATTATACCATGTGCATCTATTACATCTGTGTTACAAAGAAAAATGACACACATATTATACAAAGGAAAACATGTAGTAACATAAAAGCAGCAAATTTAGGGTTTCGTGTAAATGTGGTATACTTAAATTAATCGACGTTGAGCTTTCAAAATATGTGTGGTTCCCCCCGAATTTCAGTAGAATTTCTTTTGACAAATATTATCCAAATTCATTTTGCCAGAAGGGTTATATTATGACCCAAAGATTTTGAAAAATGAGAAAAAAAATTGAACGCTCATTTGTACTTTCAAAAAATACTTAGAAGACCTGCGAGAGGGTTAGAAATATGGGTAAGAATTTCCACTTGGAACAATCTCAACCACCTCACCAGGAAAAACTAATCTAACAGAGAGATGTTTGACAGGACAGACAAACTACAAAGGAATAATACTGGAAGGACACTTGAGCTCAAAGTGCCCCCAATCTTCTATTTATCACAGCTACAAAAGAATATTCAGTTACTAATAGACTATGAACAGCGGCCTGCACAAGGAGATTAACAACCTCATTCTATTCCTCTGCTGAGATAATCTTAGAATAACACGTTCAGGTCATTATGTTGCAATAAGAAGAAAAAATACAGACAAAATAGACTTGGTTTTGTAAATAGCAATAAACATGAGTAAGGGGTTAGCAGGACTGGCAGAGAGATGAGCTCATAGTGTGGCATGCAGTTGAGTTGAATTTTATATAATAGATCTGAGATAAATTCTAGGCAATGTGAGTAAGAAATGAAAGAGAGCCACAGCAATCACCTACTGGTATAGAAAAGGTATACTCTACACTTCCCCTCAAGTACTGCAGCTACCTGTGACCAAGAGGGACAGTCTTCATTTATTGCAGGCTCAGCTTTTTGGTAAAGAACTATTTGTCAGTGTTCCGACGGACTAATAAACCCTGCAGACACCCTACATCAGACAGGCGGTATACACATACACAACACGGCACACTCCCTCATACACTGTTTTATTCTTTAAAACTCTAATAAGATATGCTTTGGTGCTCTTGGTAGCCAGTAGGAAGCCAAATGGACCCAAACATTTGTTAATACATGTATCAAATACCCACCAAGAACCATTCTGGGTATCCAGTGATGAAACAGAAACAACAGACTTTGTTGTTGTTCTGCCTTGGTGGCACTTATAGAGCTGGGGAAAGACAGAGAAGGAACAGAACACATTAAAGGAGGTTTGTGCGTGTTGACTTTTGAAGGAAACATAGTAAGTGAAACGAGTGAGGACCCCTGTGGCTGGAGAAGAAGCTACGTGTAGAGAAGGTAAGGAAGGTAATAGCTAAGTGAAAATATAAAGCATGGGCAAAAGCCGTCTGTGCAAAAGGAGAGGAAAGCATAGTGCTCCAAGCGAAGGGACAGAGTATCGGAAATCCTGAAGAAGGAATAGTATTTCTTCTAGGAAATAAGAAGCCAGTGAAACTAACTATGAAAAGTAAGACAGTGAGTGCAGTGAGCCCATGCAGGAGAGGCACGGAGGGGACGCTGCATGGTAATAAGCAAGGGCATACTACGCGCCAATTTTTGTGTTTAAATTATTGTTCTGGCTGCTGTGTGCAGAACAGATTGGAGTCAACAAGAGCAAATGTGAAAAATCAATATAGCCCTGACAATTATCAATTATTGGTCATTTAGACTTGTATCATGGGAGGGAGGCAGAGACAAGGGCCCAGATTTGCGTTCTTTTATTTTTATTTTTTTTAATTATTATTATTTTTTTTGCAGTTTTTTTCTTGGCCAGGACCAGGTTTGAACCCTCCACCTCCCATATATGGGGCCGGTGCCCTACTCCTTGAGCCACAGGAGCTGCCCGATTTGAGTTCTGTATTTCGAAAACTAAAACAAAGGACACGTGAGGAGTGAGTGAGGAATCCAAGGTGACCTCAATGTCCACAGCTTTAGCAAATGAGTGGTGGTTGAGGCCAAACTGGGTAAGATTGTGAAAGAGAGGTTTTCTTATTCTGAATTCTCCTTGAGTATAATAATTCCTTTCATAGTTGAAAAATAGAATTTCATATTATTTGGTGAGCCACATGTTATTTCAAAACTATTCCTGCAGGTACTTCAAACATCTTTTAATACACATACATTTAAGCTTTAAAAAGCCTTCAAAGGGTAGGTATGATTTCTCCATTTACCGAAGGAGCTCTCAGGGAGGTTTGTTAACTATCTGGGTTTCCCAGCTAGTGACAGGCCTAATATACACACTCCACTTCCTAACTCTCAGCCAATGCTCACCCAGTTTATCACACTCTTTACCCTGATTTCACATCAGTCCTTATAATTTTATGTATGCAAATGGCCCTAGCACATTGCTTAGAGCTCTGTTTAGTAATCAATTTTTTTTTATTAATTTTAGTTGAATGACTAATTGAATATGTTTCTATCTCTTCTCCTGGACTATAAAGTCCCCAAGTGTATAGGTCTCGTTTCCTTTTGAATCACACAGCATCAAGCACATGTCTTCTAAATAGCATTTAACAAATATATTTATTTTTTGCTCTGCTTAAATATATACTAACTCACATAATCCTAGCATTGGCTGAAATATTATGATTGTCATTCCCAGTTTATAGAAGAGATAAAGGAGGCCCTGACAGTTAATCAACTTGCCAAAGGTCCCACGGTTAATAACCTGCACATGCAGAATTCAAGCGCAGGTGGCCAAGCTCCAGAGGGACCATATGAACAGTACTATCTGGTGGTTCCCCTTGTTCACTGGCAGGATTTTCCAAGACCCCTAGTGGATGTCTGAAACCATGAATAGGGCTGAACCCTGTATATACACTGTATTTTTCTTTTTTATTATTTTTTTTATTAAATCATAGCTGTGTACATTGATATGATCATGGGGCATCATACACCAGCTTCACAGACCGTTTGACACATTTTCATCACAATGGTTAACATAGCCTTCCTGGCATTTACCCAGTTACCGTGCCAAGACATTTACATTCCACATTTACTAAGTTTCGCATATACCCTTGTAAGATGCCCCGCAGGTGTAATTCCACTAGTACCCCTCCCTCCACCCCCCTCCACCCTCCCTCCTCTCCCTTTCCCCCTTTCCCCTATTCTTAGGTTGTAACTGGGTTATAGCTTTCATGTGAAAGCCCTAAATTAGTTTCATAGTAGGGCTGAGTACATTGGGTACTT
>CAUYPK010144278.1:0-22492 GCA_963574355.1 Loris lydekkerianus
TCAACTTTTATTGCATGATGATCTGAGAAAATACAAGAAATAATTTCTATACTTTTAAATTTGCTGAGGTTATACTTGTGACCTAAGATGTGATCAATTTTGGAGGATGTTCCATGGGCTGATGAGAAGAATGTGTATTCATTTTTGTTAGAATTAAATTCTTTGTAGATGTCTGTTAAATCCAATTGTTGAATGGTTACGTTTATGTCTAAAATTTCTTTGCTTAGTTTCTTATTGGAGGATTGATCCAACACTGCCAAAGGAGTGTTGAATTCTCCAACTATTATGTAGCTGGAGGAAATAAAGTTGCTCATGTCTTTTAGAGTTTCTCTTATAAATTGAGGTGCATTCTGGTTGGGTGCATAAATATTAATAATTGAAATGTCATCATATTGAGTATTTACCTTTAACAAATATGAAGTGACCATCCCTATCCTTCCTTATTTTGGTTGGTTTAAAGCCTATTGTGTCTGCAAATAGAATTGCAACACCTGCTTTTTTCTGATTACCATTTGCCTGAAATATGGACAACCATCCTTTCACCCTGAGTCTCTATATATCTTTTAAGGTAAGAAGTGACTCTTGTGTGCAGCAAATATCTGGCCTGAGATTTTGTATCCAGTCAGCTAACCTGTGCCTCTTTAGAGGACAGTTTAAGCTGTTCACATTAATGGAGAATATTGATAAGTCTGGTAAAATTTGGGGTATTGAGTTTTTGAAAGTTCAGTGGATATTTTTAATCCTTTCACCACTGTGGAAGTTGGAGTTTGACCAAAAGTTTCTGAATGAGTTTACTTTTGTGGTATAGGATTGGGTTGGTCATTGGGGAGGATAGGTCTGAGAATACCCTGAAAAGCTGGTTTGGTTATGGCAAATTTCTTCAACATATGAATGTCATTAAAGTATTTAATTTCTCCATTATAAATGAAATTCAGTTTAGCTGGATACTGGATCCAGGGTTGAACTTTATTTTGCTTTAGGAGATTAAAAGTCTATGACCACCCTCTTCTGGCTTGAGAAGTTTCAGCAGAGAGATCTGCAGTCATTCTAATATTCTTCCCTTTGTAGGTAATGGATTTCTTACGTCTTGCTGCTTTCAGAATTTTCTCCTTTACATTAACTTTAGTGAAGTTAATTATGATATGCCTGGGGGATGTCTTATTCAGATTGCATCATGCTGGGATTCTGAAACTGTCTGCTATCTGAATTTCAGAATCTCTTGGCATGTTTGAAAAATTCTTTTTCATAATATCATGGAGAAGGTCCTGTGTACCTTGCAAGGCCACTTCATCACTTTCAGGGATTCCAATGAGGTGGATATTAGCCTTCTTCAAATTATCCCAGAACTCTCTGAGAGAATGATCCATTTTTGCTCTCCGTTTCTCTTCCTCTTTGAGAGTTTGAAAGCGTTCAAAGGCTTTGTCTTCAATGTCCGAAATCCTTTCTTCTGCTTGCTCCACTCTGTTACTGAAGGATTCTACTGTATTTTTCACATCTTTGAGGGCTGAAAATTCTTGCTTCAGCACATCAGAATCTGTGGCGGTTTTTGTCTTTAAATTCATTAAATTCTTGTGACAACTTTTGAATTTCTCCTTGAATTTCTAATTCCAAATTTTCCTCCATTCTATTAATCTTGTTTGAAATTCAAATTCTGAATTCAATTTCTGACATCTTGGCCAGCTGTTTATGAATGGGATCTTCAGTTACATCTGCCATATCTTTCCTTTGGGGGTGGGGGGTTTGATCTATTCTGGTTATTCATGTTACCAGAGTTTTTCCGCTAATTCTGCCCCATGATTATTTTACACCATTTGATATTTCCCTTGGACCTTGTCAAGGACCTGTACAATGCTATGGCCTGAGAAACTGGGGACCTGTTTGGTGTGGTGGGGCTAAGTTGTTCTGTCTTGTTTTCAGCTGGTCTGTGTCTAACCCTAGTGAAACATTTACTCTGGGTTGAAGTCTCAGCTGTATAGAAATACCAGCAATTAAGTCACCCCACAGGCAACAATTGGAAAAAGAAAATCAAAACTTCCTGCAACCACACATCCAGGGCACCACATGAATAGTCCTTGGGTGATTGGCTCAGTTCAAGAGGTCCAAATCAATTGTCTTCATCAGCACTTGTCTCACATGGGAGAGTTTAAATGGTCTCTGGAAACTGGATCACAGGTGTCTGGTGACAACTCAGATATGACTTACTCTGGTGCTCTGTGAAGTCAGGAGGACCCACCCAGCAAATAGATCATCAACCGATGCCTCCTTCCCCACCTTGCACCTCTGTCACACCCAGTCACTGATAACCTTGCAGGGCTGTAACCCAGTTGCCTTTAGTGAACAGATACTCCAGGGGTTTGCACATGCCTGAATCTCAAGGAAATCTATATCTGCTCAACCAGGCCGCTGCTCTCTGCCTCTATCCAGCAGGGGGAAGTGAGGCCTGACAACCTCCGGTGCTTGATGGAGGTTGGGAGGTGTTCACTCCCTTTCAGCCCCCCCCCCATTGATGTTACTGACAGAACAGAACAGAACAGAACAACTTTTCGAGAATTTGTTTCTGTCCCTGCTAAATTCCCCTGCAGAAGAGAAGCTGTTTTGAGTTTCCAAAGCCTGCACCTCAGGCCCTGTCTTTTCTCCTGTAGGTTTGTATTCGATTAGCTGTCAGTTCTAGCCTCCTGCCTTCCTTTATCTATAGACTGACGATCCCCTGAGGGCCGGATGCATCTTAGGCTCAGTAAAGCGGTCCTGTGGGTCAGCCCCAACCTGGGACTTTCCTGGCTCTGCACATGTGTTTTCTAGTCCCCACACTCCACCAAGGCCGGTACCACCTCAAGCAAACCCTTTACTCATGGGGCCTGTGTTTCAGTCCCAGATCAGTTCCGCGGTGGTTGCCACCTGAGAAGATGCCTGGCCTCCTCTGGTTGCCCAGGGAGACAGGGGGTGTGGCTTTGAAAGATCTGGGAGTGAGCTCTATTGTTGCCAAAAATGGCTGCTACTCTGTGCCTTGTGACACTGCTGCTCCGGTGTCATTCCCTCTCAGCTGCCCGTCATCTCCTCACTCCTGTGCCACAGAATCAGCACTGACCAGCTTCAGTCTAGGCCCTGTCCATACCCCTTGAGAAATCACCCAAGAATCTAGACTCCTGGGGTACAGGCCTCCAGACCTCAGACTGAGAGTGGAGGGGAGTGCTGTGAGCTCAGAATTGCAGGTAGAGGATATGTACAGTTTTGTACAGTTTTATGTCTGGCAGGAGAATGCCGTAGCACCCTAGTAGGGGAGGTAGGTCCAGTTTTCAGAGGTTCTCTCCTGTGGAGTGTAGTGGGAGGACCTTTGAACTCTGCTTGTTTGTTTGTGGGGCACTCCGAGCCATTCTCATGGGGGAGGGGACTCCCGTCCACTTGGTGATGGATTTTGTGCCTTTTGTTTTTATCCATGGGGTCGCAGCTCGCCTCAGTGGGATTGATGTGTGTTCTTCATCCTTCTCTCTTGGTGCAGGTCTAATCCACCAGGTTACTTGCTAAATTTCTGTCCTTTAATTCTCCTTCTGGATGGGAGCATCTGTGGAAAGCTGGCTTCAGTCCTATTTCAGAACTTGATATAGGCCTGTTTAATATTTCTACTTCATTCTGGCTAAGTCTTGGGAGGTGGCATGCTTCCAAGTATTCCTCGATTTCCTTTTGATTTTTGTATTTCTGAGAATAAAATTTCTTGTAGTATTCATTAAGGACTTTTTGAATTTCTGAAGAGTCTGTTGTTATTTCGTCTTTACCATTTCTTATTGATGAAATTAGAGATTTATTCTTTTTTTTTTTTTTTTTTCCTGGTCAGGTTAGCCAAATGTTTATCTATTTTATTGACCTTTTCAAAAAACCAACTTTTGGATTTATTGATCTGTTGTATAATTCTTTTGTTTTCAATTTCATTTAATTCTGCCCTAATTTTGATTATTTCTTTTCTTATGCTGGGTTTGGGATTGGAATGTTCTTCCTTTTCCAATTGCTTGAGATGTCCCATTAAGTTGTCCCCAAAATTCCTCTCTTTCTGTTCTCTTGCGGAAGGCTTGCAGTACTATAAATTTTCTTATGACTGCCTTTGCAGTATCTCACAAGTTCTGATAATTCATGTCTTCATTGTCGTTTTGTTCCAAAAATTTGGCAATTTCCTTCTTAATCTCATCTATGACCCAGCTGTCATTCAGCATGAGGATATTTAGTTTCCATGTTTTTTATGAGTATGCAGATTCTTGTTGTTACTGAGTTCCACTTTTATTCCATGATGGTCCGAGAAGATGCAAGAAATAATTTCTATTGTTTTAAATTTGCTGAGGTTAGATCTGTGATCTAAGATGTGATTGATTTTGAAGTATGTTCCATGGGCTGATGAGAAGAATGTGTATTCAGTTTTGTTAGGATGAAATGTTCTGTAGATGTCTGTTAAATCCAATTGTTGGATGGTTAGGTTTAAATCTAAAATTTCTTTGCTTAACTTTTTATTGGAGGAATTATCCAACACTGCTAAAGGGGTGTTAAAATCTCCAACTACTATGGAACTGGAGGAAATCAAGTTGCTCGTGTCAGTTAGAGTTTCTGTTACAAATTGAAGTGCAATTTTGGTTGGGTGCATAAATAATAATAATTGAAATCTCATCATATTGAGTATGGCCCTTAACAGATATGTAGTGACCCTCCTTATCTTTCCTAACTTTTGTTGGTTTAAAGCCTATTGTATCTGCAAATAAAATTGCAACACTTGCTTTTTTCTGTTTTCCATTTACCTGTAATATAGATGACCATCCCTTCACCCTGAGTCTCTATTTATCGTTTAAGGTAAGATAAAATTTTTGTATGCAGCAGATATCTGGCCTGAGTTTTTGTATCCAGTCAGCCAGCCTGTGCATCTTTAGAGGACAGTTTAAGCCATTCCCATTAATTGGGAATATTGATAGACCTGGTAGAATTTTGGGTATTGAGTTTTTCAAAAGACCAGTGGACATTTGTAATCCTTTTGCAACTGTGGAAGTTGGAATTTGATCAAAATTGTGAGAGTCAGTTTAGTTTTGTGGTGGAGAATTGCACTGGTCATTATGGAGGATAGGTCTGAGGATATCCTGGAGAGCTGGTTGAAATAATGTGGAAGTAGTAGATGAACACTCATGCATCATATAACAGTTCAGGAAATGATAGACCACAGACACGATGGTGGTCCAATAGCACGTTACACTGTACCTTCTTATTTGTAGATATGTTTAAATACACAATACTTAGGTGGTGCTGTGGCTCAGTGAATAGGGCACTGGCCCCATATACTGAGGGTGGCAGGTTTGAACCCAGCCCCGGCCAAACTGCAACAATAACAACAACAACACTATACTTTATCCACAAGGCAGTGAAATGATCAGTGCTGGCTGAGGTCAGAAATTATGTCCAAGAAGAAGGAAAGGTTCTCTTTTCTAACTGAATAGCTGGCACTGAGAAGGGGTGTAACATAACCACTGAAATTCTGAACAAAGATGAATTTCCTATGGTGCCTTTGTTCTGAATGTCGGTGGTTATGGTACAATTATATGAACTCTAACAAAGTAACAGCTGAAAATCTCCAAATACTTGGAAGTTAACAGCACATTTCTATTAAAATTCTTGTGTCAATGAGCAAGTCTCAAGGGGAATTAAAATGCATTTGAGCCAAAAAAAAGTGAAAACATAACAAAACTTGTGTGATATAGGTAATGCAACACTTACAGGGTAATTTATAGCATTCAGTGTTTTCATTAGGAAAGAAGGAGAATATCAAATCAACATTTTAAACTTCTGTATCAAGTAATCAGAAAAATAAGGAGAAATTTATTCCCAAACACATAGGAAAGTTGGGCTAATATAAATAATATAGTGAAATAAATAACAGAAATAAATGAAATTGAAAACAAGTGGGTTTTGCCCAAAATTTTCTCAAAAAATAAAACGTCTAATTTGATCCTGCAATTTCATTTTACTAGGTATCTACACTGAAGAACATCATTTTACCATAAAGATATTTTCACTTGAGTATTACACAGGTTAATCTCGCAATTTCAAACATGTGGAAAGAACCAAGGGGATCATCAACCCACAAAGGGATTTATTTATTTATTTATTTATTTATTTATTTATTTATTTATTTTGAGACTGAGTTTCACTATGTTACACTCGATAGAGTGCGTGGCATTACAGCTCATAGCAACCTCAAACTTTTGGGCTCAAACAATTCTCTTGCCTCAGCCTCCCAAGTAGCTGGGACTCCAGGCACTTACCACAATGCCTGGCTATTTTTTTGTGGAAGTTGTCATTGTTGTTTAGCTGGCCCGGGTTGGGTTCAAAGCTGCCAGCCATGGTGTATGTGGCTGATGTTGTAACCACTGTGCTATGGGCTCCAACCCCCCACAAAGGGATTAATGAACTGTGAATATGTATACCATGAAGTACTATTTAGCCATAAAAAAGATGGAGACTTTATATCTGAATGGAGTTGTAGAACATTCTCCTTAGTAAAGTATCTCAAGAATGGAAAAGCAAGTATCCAAGGTACTTAATACTAATTTGAAACTAGTAGATGAACAACTACAGGCCCACAGGAGGGAAAAACACAAATTTAAGAAGGAGGGTGGAAGAGGAGAAGGAGCTTCAGGAAGTGTCCACCTATAAGGTACAATATAGAGGCACATGACTCATCTCCTGGGTGACCATCTCAACTACAACTCAGACTTCACCTTACAAACACAAACAATGTAGCCCAATCGTATGTACCCTTATGTTAATTCAAAACAGAAAAATAATTTAAAAAGTTTAAAGAAAACAATTGGTGTTATTCGTTGCCAATGATAAAAGTTTCAAGTGAATATTAGAATTTTTGAAAGCTTATGATGGCCACAGTGAGCCTGACAAATTCCCAATTTTATGGAATTTATCATGAGATTCCTGATGAAAATAATAGTTGTGATTTTTTATTGTGTAATGAAATGTACCAACATTTATAAAATCATGGCCATGCCCAGTGACTTATGCCTGTAGGCCCCGCCCTGTGGGAGGCCCAGGTGGGAGAATCATTTAATTTGAGACCAGCCTGAGCAACTAGTGAGACCCTGACTTTATAGGAAATTTAAAAATTATCCAGGCATAGCGGCTGTTTTTCTGTAGTTCCACCTACTCAGGAAGTTGAGGCAAAAAGATTGCTTGAGCCCAGGAGTTGGAGGCTGCAGTGAGCTATGAATGCGCCACTGTACTCCAGCCTGCTTGACAAGGCAAAACTCTGGCTCTTTAAATAAAGCAGCACTCTCAAAAATATTGAACCAATATTTTTCAAATGCTGAATGAATTATGGAGGACAATCGTGCACAGATACATGTTTCATTCCAAGTGAAAGACGGAACAATACATTTAATGTCACAAAAATCTTTGTTATGATGACAGACTCCTCATTGCCCTTAAAATTTAAGGAATTGCCATGTGTCAATTTTTTTGTGTATTGTCAATGCTGCACAAAATGATATGGGAATCTGGCTGCTGTTTATTAAGCTAAATGGCTACACAGGGTGGGGACCCTAGGGGTCTGGTGGTCTCACTGAGTGAACAAGTAAGGCTAGGAGTCTGGGGGAGCTACAGTGACTCTTCACAGAGCAGGAACATGTTAAAGGGAGTTTCAATTTGAAGGGAAAAGGCTCTAATGTGTGTGAGCTCTGGAGATCTGTGCCCTTGGGTCAGCTGAGTAAGCTGTAAAGAAAGGCTCAATGCTCGGGAAAGAGCCAACAAAAGGCAGGGGTAACAAATGTCAAGGATATTACTCTAAACAACCAAGATGGAGTTTACCAAAACTAGCAGGTAGTCACCTAGGAAGTCTTCAAATTTGGCAGCCAGGACAAGTAGATGTATGAATAGGAAGGAGTAGAGGGTGCTGCTTGGGGAATCGATGGTATCTTGGTTTTAAAGTCATTCAGAACAAGTGTTTTGATCTTTTTATTGTGTAATGAAATGTACCAACATTTATAAAATCATGGCCTGACACATTAAAAATATCTAATTTACATTGATCTGAGTTGCATACAAACAATTGTGAAGGAACTATTATATGTATAGCTCTCTTTAAAAAAAAAACTGTTTAACAGTGGTATAATTTTTAAAATTATTTTTAGACCAGTGTTAGGTTCCACAAATTCAAGAGGAAAGTGCCCCAAATTTCCACATAACATATATAGCCACCCCGCTTCCCAGCATCCCCTGCAGAATGGACATTGTCACAACCGATGAGCTTACATCACCCACCATCCTCACGCAGATGGGCCACAGTCTGCACTGGGTTCGCTCTTGGTGCTGCATATTCTGTGGGTTTGGACCTGCATCCATCATTGTGGTGTCACCCACAGTAGTTTCCCTGACCTGCAAATCCTCTGTGCTCTGTCTACTTGTCCCAGTCCATTCCCCAAATCCTGGTAGCCACTGATTTTCTTGATCCATAGGTTTTGCCTTTTGCAGACCATCACATAGTTAAAACCATACAATATGTTTTCAGATTGGAATCATTCACTTAGTGATAAGCATTTAAACTTCCCCCAAGTCCTTTCACAGACTGGTATCTCTCTCTCTCTCATTTTTTTTTTTTTAAGCATTGAATAATATTCTACTGTCTAGACATACCACAATTTATTTATCCAGTCACCTACTGAAAGATGTTTTGAATGTGAAATTTTGGCAATCATGAATACAGCTGCTATAAACATCTATGTAGTATATGCAAGTTTTCATACAGACATAAGTTTTCAACTTCTTTTTAGTAATTTTTTTTTTTTAAGAAAGAAGTTCTGCTTTACTTAAGAATGATACAGGAGTTTACTAAGAACTGGGAGATTGTAAAAAACAAGTAACGATAACTTCTATGACTTGTAGCGTAAATATCAGTCACCAAAATGAGCTTAAGAGGCAAGCCTACTATAGAAAAATCTAATTGGAAAAAAAAAGGTCATAATGTTTAACACAATTAATTTGACTATTATTTTTCTATTCTCTCTGACTGGAGGGAAGCAGAGGCAAAATGTCTGCAATCAGACACTGGAAGGAGATTCAAATAACAGTAAGGAGATTCCTCAAAAAACCAAAAGTAGATCTATTCTTTGATCTACCAATCTCACTACTAGATATCTATCAAATGAAAAGAAGTCATATTATCAAAACAATACCTGCACTCGAATGTTTGTGACAGCACAATTCACAATTACAAAGATGTGGAATCAACCCAAGTGCTCATGTATTCATGAATTCATTAACAAAATGTGATATATGTAGACCAGGGAGTACTATTCATCCAGCAAAAAGAATGCAATCATGCCTTCCTGCAGCAATTTGGATGGAACTGAAGATGGGAAAAATAAGCTCTGCGTGTATTCTCTATTAATTTTCAACTGACCTAGGGGCACACATATGCACAAAGGGAAGTAAAATTCCCTGGAAATGCAAACTCTACCTAATGGACACGTTAAACACTATTGGGGTCACAGGCACACTTGGGGCTCTGAGTCAAGCATTACAAAAAGGATCCATTTCACAAAAATATTTGTAACCCCTCAATATTCCAAAAGAAAAATAAAATAAAGTCATGGTAAAAGGCTGAATGCTTTTCCCTGAAGGGTGTCTTCTTTTACCACTTTATTCAACATTATACAGGATGTGCTTGTCAATACAGATGAGCAAGGAAAAGAAGTAAAAGGTGTCAAGATTGGGATGGAATAGCCGGGCATTGTGGTGGGCACCTGTAGTCCCAGCTACTAGGGAGGATGAGGCAAGAGAATCACTTAAGCCCAAGAGTTTGAGGTTGCTGTGATCTGTGATGCCACAGCACTCTACTGAGGGTGACATAGTGAGACTTCGTCTCAAAAAAAAAAAAAAAAAAGATTGGGATGGAAAAATTAAAACTATTGTTGAACTATATGAAAACTTGTTTAGAAAATCTAATAAAATATTAAAAAATTCTGGAAATAATGTGTTTAGTAACGTGGCAAAATATAAGATAAAAATAAAAATAATTATATTTCTATACATTATAAATAAATAATTAGAAAAAGAATTTGATAAAACTGACTCAGTGCCTATACCTCAGTGGTTATGGTGCTGGCCACATACAGCAAGGCTGGCAGGTTCGAACCCAGCCTGGGCCTACTAAACAACAATAACAACTATAACAAGAAAATAGCTGGGCAGTGTGGCGGGTGCCTGCAGTTCCAGCTACTTGGGAGGCTGAGGCAAGAGAATCACTTGAGCCCAAGAGTTTGAGGTTGCTGTGAGCTGTGATACCACAGCACTCTACCAAGGGTGACATACTGAGACTCTGTCTCAAAAAACAAACAAAAAGAAAAAAAAAAGAAAGAAAGAAAGAAATAAAATAAAAAGAAAAAGAAAATTGAGAAAACTTAGGGATAAATCTGACAAAAGGTGAACAAAATCTATGTACTCTACATTACTAAACATTGCTGATTGAAATTAAAGGAGGCTTAAGTAAATGGATAGAGAGATATACCACGTTCATGGGTCAGATGACTGAATCAAGATTGTTATGATGTCACTTCCCCCCAAATTGATCTATAGATTCAACAGAATATTAGTTCACATTTTAACACACATTTTAAAACAATTTGAAAGCTAATTTCAAAATTTATATAAAATTTGCAAGGTACCTAGAATAATAATATTAAAGTAGAAAAAGGTTAATCACACTACTTGATTTCTACTTATTACATTAAATACGCTATAATAGTCAAGATAGTTGTCATGTCAGTAGACAATTTGAAATTTGAAGCAAACAGCACATGCAGAAATAGATCCACTTATTTTCAGGCAATGGATCTTTGACAATATTACAAAGACAATTTGGTAGAGAAAGGATAGTCTTTAAAAGTAAATGGTGATAAAACAGCTGGGTATATGTAGTCAAAAAATGTGAAATTCAATTCACATCTCATTCCATTTACCAAAGTTAATTCAAAATTGTTCTAAGAACTAAATGCAAGAGCTAAGCTTATAGAACCTTTAGAAGCCAGGGAGAAAACTTTCCTGTGCTTGAAACACAGATTTCTCAGACATGACCCAATCATTAAAAAAATGGTGGATTTAACTTTATCAAAATCAAAAATACTTATCTCCAAAGCCATAACCTGTGAGAAAATATTTTAAATATTATATATGATAAAAGACTTGGATCCAAAATTATAAGCCACTCTACAAGTCAGTAATAAGGAAACAACGTAAGATATTACCAAAGAAGATGTCAAACATGCAAAAAAGCTCAATGTTATCAGTTATTATGAAAGTTTAAATTAAAATCAGGATGAGAGATCTTTGCCACACGTCAAGAAAGATTTCCAGAAAAAAAATTTCCATACCTATTTTGCAGTTCTTTTTACCACTTTCAAAGGAAATGTATAATGCTAATTTTTATTTGCTTGTGAAACCTATTGTTACATGTATTCATTATCTTAATGGTATTCAATGTTTGAAATATTACATGATTTGTTTTCATTTTCAAATTAAACACACTCATTTTAATTGCTGTGAATTGATTTGTGCCCCTCAAACCTGGTAAATTTTACTTAATTCTTACTATACGTTACATCCAATTTTCTATGCCATTGCCATAAATTATGGGCTAAAGTGCTTTTTAAAAAATTTTGTGTTATTTTGAAGTTATGATCTCTGAACTTTGGAAATATTGACTTTCTCTGTCATTATGGGTAGATGCTGCCCTTTAATTCTATGTTTATTGGTATACCAAAAATCACTTAGTTGCCACTTCTAAAATATATTTTATACCGTCAATTTAATCTTCTAAACCAGAAAGTCAGGACTTGTTTGTGACACAGTCTCCTCGGTTAATTCCATGTCCAATTGCTGAGTCCCGCGAAGTCAGTTCCTCAACACCCCTCCCATCTTCCAGGGTTCTCTGAGGACCCAGGCTCATAAGCATCTGCTGGGCTTCCCTTGCGGCATTTGCAGTACCCCCGACTCTCCACAGGAGGGCGCTGTGGGTCTGCTTTGCTTCCTACTTTTCCTTAACCCAGGAGTGCCAGACACGTAGAGGATATTGATTACTAGATGAACGAAAGATTTACCTACTTTCATTATCAGGAATTCTACATTATTATAGTAAATGCTGGCATATCGGGTTGAGCGCAATGCTGCCAACAATATATACTAGGCACTGCTTGTGTACGTTGCAAAAAATTCTCTAGGAATTGTTTGCTGTGCCCAAACTACCTACTTAATAGATGCGATGTACACGCTTGGGCTTTCGGTGTCAAGATTTCTGTTTTCTGTCACAAATGACCTTGATTTGAAATGCCTGTCATGTCAAGGTTTTCTCCGGAGAGAGGCCATTGGTATCTATTCTGAAAACTAGACAATGAGGTAATCACATAACAGCTGCGTCATCTTTAATCCAGGAAAAATGGTAATAATAAATTAAACATGGGTCTACTAGAATTAGGAAAATAAATCCTGTGGGGTCATGGCAATCCCAGGACAGAAGGAGAGAGGTCTGTGGAGATCATGGGAATGGAGGCCTCATTTGAGAAAGGCCCTTTGTTTTCTCAATCCTGGGAGAGAAGTTTGAAATGCAAAAGGCAGGCATCCTCCTTCCTAATGGCAAATGAATAAATGAATATTTCTCGCATACAGTGTGCATACTTTGAATCCAAAAGGGAGCCCGAGGGATGTTAGAAATAACCTGCCACTCGCGTTTGCATTGTTTATGATCTTTCCTTTCTTACTTGGCTTTCCTATAAATTTTATTCATATATTTGGTAGCTGTTCTTTCCGCACAAAACTTCCAGAACTTCCAAGGCCTTTACCATGTGGAGTAAAATATTCTCCCCCTGTTGAATATGTTCCTGTGTTATCACAGACACATTCTTTATCTTTGGTGTGTTGTCAATTAACATTCTGCAGTGAGAGCAAATGACTCTCAGGTAATATTTCCCTTCTATTTGCAGAAATCCTGCACCTCGGAGGAGACATTCGTCGTGGGACATTTTATGCAGCATTGATCTTGCGTCCAGTTTCTCTGGGGTCACTGCGCGTGGGCAGCGCCTGTCACCCTCCACGGAATCAGGTGGGAGCTGAGCTAGTGGAGGCTCCACCCTGCCAGCTGCAGATTAATGTCAAACGCAGATGAAGGGGGTCCCTGAAATGCTCATTTCTGATGCGGCCATTGCCCAGACCTGGAGGTTTTAGGGTCTAGACTTCATTGATAACAGAGGGAGAATAAATCTGGTCTTTGAGCAAACGAAGCGGTCGCTTCCTTCTGTTCAGAGTTTCCTAGCAGGTAGAAAGTCTGGACTCTGTTATGAGAGTCTCAATAAACAGTGTTTTCACAATTTTCCGTTTATAAAGCTGAAAAAGCTCCCAATTCGCGGTAACAAGTCAAAAATTTTTAGTAGAAAAGTAGCAGGTTTCTCAAAGGATCCAAGGCGATGTTTATTAACCCTTTGGTGGACTTCACCAGCAAAGCCAGACTGAGGCCTCCAAGGGGCCCTAAGCCAACCCATGTCTACACCCAACCCCTAACACGTGCAATTTAATATGAAATCAATAGTAAATTAAAAAAAAAAAGTGCAGGGAAATCAAAGAAGTTCTAACTCTTTTTTCCCCCTAAAATGACTCTTTTCAAGTGCTTTTAAAAATTAAAATATAAAATTATTTAAAAAATAATTGGGAGAGGGGCATAGAATTGTATTGCTTTGCCTTAAGATATGCACAGTCTGCATTTTGGGTAATTCAGTGCTAGGCATAATGCCCCGAGGGAAAAGATACTCTTTGCCATTATACACACGTGGTGGAATTACTTGGACGCCAAAATCAGTCCACAGGAACTACATCCAAACGAAGTACAATGCTGTCACCTGGTGGCCACGCCCTGGAATTACACACTACCATCCACCGGACTGAGGCCTTCCCTTTCCTGCCCTGTCCTCCCCTGTAACTTTAACCAATGTCATGGATTTTTTGAGCTGGAGCCCCATGAGATAAAATCTCATTCTGTTCCTCTACTTTACAGATGGGAAGCCGAGACCTAGGAGACCGGGTTCATGGTGTTCTCATGGTAAAGGAAGGCACTTGGAGCCGGCCAAGTTGGACTTAAATGGCAGCTCTCCAGTTTACTGTGAGACACTGGGCTGAAGGAAATTTCATCCCCAAACATGCCTATTTGAGGTAAAGAATATTTTGAGTTAAAGGCCATTCGGAATCAAAAAGCTTTGGAAGGGAATTTCCCTCTATCTGTATAAAATCAGACTGACCTGATCAAAACATCAAGGGTGAGGGGCACCCAACTTTCTTTCCTCCTCCAGAATTCTGGAAGACCTGGCCCAAATCATTCAAAACACAATACCTGTCTCTCAGGCTAACTTACAAGTCAACCTATTTCCCTTACCTCATCCTCCTTAGCAACTGTTTGCTGCCCCTGTACTCTGGTCCTCCTTCCCCTCCTCAAAAGGCATCCACAAAGATCTCTGACCATCTCTGAGACCCTAAGTAATCACTCAAGTGGTTCCCCCATGTGCATGGTATTTATATTATTCTGCCTTAACTGTGACTTGATCTTTCAGCAAACTTTGGGGAGGGGGCAAGTTTCCTAAGATCCCTACTGGACAAAGTATTGAACTTTGCCAAAGCTCCTTTTCCTTACATGTAAAGTGAGAATTCCATTGGAACAACGGAGTTATTGGAATGATTGGGTGACATAAGAAGAGATACATGAAATTTGCCCAGGAAATCACTGGCAGCTACTCTTTTATGGTCCTAGGTCACTACCATGTTGCTGCCATTATTTTTGTTTACTGGAAATGCGTGGCTTCTGGAGGATAATTTCTGTATGTCAAACTGCTTTTAAGGAACAAAGGCGAGTGGGCGTTGCATAGAGCAGAAACCAAACCCTAGAAGGCTCAGCTGGACCACAGAGTGTGGCCCAGGTTTGAAGGTAGCTGAGATGCCACTTTGGACTTGAGTTAAGGTTGTTTTCTCTGGAGACTCCTGCTGAAGTGGCTGGCTTGCAAAGATGCTGAGAATGTGCAGAATCTCAGGGCATCCCTGGATACCGTGTTCCCTGTGCTGCCTTGAAGGTACTTCCCAAAGAAGGGATTATTGCTGCCTGAAGCAGGAGCCATAATCATCCCTTTCACCCCCTTAGGCTGGATCAGAGAGCTCCATTGGCTCTCATGACCACATTGGCGTGAGAGTCATTGGCTCTACGTAGGGCTGGCTGTGGGTGTGGGAGAGAGAGAGGTCCATGTATCCATGTATACCCACGTGTGCCTTGCACACAATAAATACTCACAAATTTTGGCTCTTGTGTGTATATCAAATGCAGAACTAAATTTAGCATTTTATCACTGCTTAGGCAGTGCTTAGTATGGTTATGATCAAGTGATTCTTCCGATCCTCTGGAAGCTTACTTTGCCCGTGACATGTTGTCATCAGTGGGGGTTCCTGGATGGCTTTATATACTGCCTGTGTTTTCTGACCCACCAGGCTGACATAACAATGAAAGTTCTCTTAGATTAGGATATCCAAAAATGAAACAGGGCCACAAAACCTGAGCTGCACGTTGGCAACTTCATTCTGTGGGCTTGCACTCAAGTCATCTAGGACAAAAATAAGAGCAGAGAATAAACCAGAAGACTCGCTGCATAATCCTGCAAATCTGGGACTTCCAAAGTCAGGGAGGCAGATGATCCTGCAAATCCAGGACTTCTGAAGTCAGAGAGGCAGACTAATGCTTCCAGACCATCTTTGCTTTACAGCTTCCCACTTCTAAGTTACTATGAACTTATTTCCTCCAATCTGCCTTTCATAGAAACCAAAATCCTCAATCTTGTGGACTTTGTATACCATCAGAGAAAGATATGTAGGCCTGAGTTAGAGTAATCAAATATAGAGAAACCTGGTGTATTCCTGGGGTCCTCGGTTGAATTAATAAGCAGCCACATGTAGGCAATTTAAATAGCAGAATGTTTTCTTTTTACCACATCAATAGCCAGGGTGGTGAGCCAGTTCTGAATGACATGAGGGAGCTGGGTGGCAGGGGAATAGAGTTGGGCCAGGAAACCATCTACTCCACCACTAATACTGAGTCCTCCCAGCCCTGATACCATGAGCTCTCAGAGATGATGTGAATCCTCGCTGCCGATTGCCCTCTGCAGAATCGTGCCCGGGTGGAGCACATGATTGGACAAGCTCAGCTCACACGCCACCAATGGTCCTTCCTGGTAGAGGAAGCTTCTTACCAAGACTCACACAATGAGGGTGAGATTTGCTGAAATTTCCAGCAAATCCTGATGGATGCCTTCCCCTCCTTATTTAAAATAGTTTGTGTGCACTTAGGTTTATGATCGCTGTAACCATCCAGCACTACACCAGGGCAGTGTTGAATAAATTGTGTACCAAATGGAGACTGCTGCTAAGTCACAGAGTAGCTGCTAATGAACACTAAGTTTTATATTCACGAAAATGAGGGATCTCAGCACCTTACCTTAGAATCAGTTGTTTTAATTCCACTCACTGCAAATATTTAAAAGTCTCCAAGTACATGATTTCTCCTTTGTTATTAATTTATGGAAAGATCATTGTGCACCAGGCAACATACTGAGCCTGTTCTATGTCTGGTCTTATTTAACCCTCATAGTATCTTTGGGAGCTATACTCTATTCTCATTTTCTTATTTTTAGAGGTGAGGAAATTGAGGCATAGGGAACTGTAGCTAATATGATTGAAGTTAGCACTTGAATGCAGACTTGTCTGGAACTAAATAAAGATCATGTTATTAACTGCTGAGCTACGGTACTTAATTCAGCTCCATTTTTAAAATGATTAATGATTGATTTTAAAAGCAAAGGTATAATTATCTATGGGAAAAAAGAGAGTGTTGATTGAAGTATTAGGAAAAAAGAAGCATAATATTATTGCAAAAGGAGCTATGGATGTTTGGTGCAGACAGGACTCAGGTGAGGGCTTCCTTTGCTGGCATTAGGGGACTAGACAGTTTATCCCATGGAACTTAGTTTTTCAAATTTTAAAATGAAGTTAATCACTAGCTAGTCACCAGAATGGTTGAATGGAAAATACTGAGTGTGGATAAGTGTAGAATAACTAGAACTCTCACACACGTCCAAGGGTAGTATCAATGTGTGCAATCACTTTGCTAAGCTTGGAAAAGTGCCCCAAACTGGGTATGTACATGACCAGTGGCCCAGCAGTTACACTCACAGAAACCCACGTGTCACTCCCCAAAGGAAATGTCCTCCAACGTCTACAGCAGCATACCCCAAATAGCTCCAACCTGGAAACCACCGAATGTCCATTAACCAGAATGAAGAAACATATTGTGACACGTAGATGATATGCCACAATAGATTTTATTGAGGATATAATTCATTCTCAACATAATATTGAGAATTATGTAATGAGAAGAAATTGGTAAGAACTACACACAGCGAATTGGTTGAATCTCACAAAGATGATGTTGAGGGGAATGATCTCGACCCAAAACACACACACTGAACAATTCCAAGCTTATAAAGTTTGAGACCAGACAAACGAATCCATCTCCTAAAAGCGAGGGCAGTGGTGAGTCTTGCGCGGGACAGACTGTTGGAGAAGAATCTTGCAGGGTCTTCCAGGGTCCTGGTAATATCGTAATTTGTTCGTTTTGTTTCACTTTGATGTAATTGCAGATTATGTTGTGTCCAGTTTGTGGACTTCCATCATGTCTTGCAATTATGATCTATGCATTTTTCTGTCAACAAAAGTTTTTTTAAAAAATGAAGGGGATAAAGCTGACCTTCCAGTGCTGTGTGAAAATGACTTCGTTTCAAGTTCCCAGGGTAGAGACACCAGGCAACCAGCACATTTCCCCTCAGGAGGGAGTTCCATGGCCACACTGTGCGGGGAGAGGCTGGAGGCCGGCAGCCACTGGAGTTGTCCGGGTATGAGAAAGTGAGATCTCAGGTGGCAGCAAGAGTGGAGAGGGAGGTTGTGTTTCCAACACAGGGGAGGCCCGTGGAGGAGACCTAAGCTGGGGACTGATACAACCAAGGGTCTGGGGGAGGGACCAACAATAGACGCCACTTTAGGAATGCCAAGAGGCTAGTCAGGGAGGCCAAAAGGCCATCGCGGGAGTCCTAGGGGTGAGGGTGAAGGAAATTGGAGAGTCAAAGGCCAGTAGAGGCAGGAGGCAGAGGATGGAAACCCCGTGTCTAACACTTTAAAGGGGAAGGCTCCCTGGATCACACCGAGCAGGTCTGGGGCACAGGAGAGGCTGCAGCTACAATATTTTGTTAAGGAGCTACCATATGTTCTTGCCTCAATCCTTCCTTTCCTTCCATCTAAGCTCTGCACAATCTAGCCTGCTTTCTGCTAACCAAGCTCCAACACCACCTTTCTAATCCACATACACAAGGCAGATGAAAACACAAGTGGGAGTGCAGAGTTGTGGGCCCTGAACAAGTCATTCTACTGCACCGCGTCCTCAGTCACCCAAAGACTCTACTGAGACACGTCAGAATCAATGTCATCATGGACTCCAGAGGGCCTTGAAAGTCAACAGAACAGAACAAATATGGGGGGCACGGGGGTATGATTTCATGGTCAGTTGAAATCCAAGATGTAGAATGAAAAAATAACACTTTCTCTCCCATTTTCTTCTTCCCCTTCAAGAAGCCACCAAGTTGCTCTTGATTCATTTTTTGGCTGTACTTGGTATTTCTTTTAAGTTCTGGATCCGTGTGTTGCGGAATTTTCTTGCAGAATCTTAACCCTCCATGGTAGCTGAAGTTCTTGTGACCATCTTCTAACCTATGCATCATTCTGTTTGGGTCATGAAGTGCCAGTTACCGCCTCGGACACCTATGTAAGTGGCTCCCTCAGCCGCCTCGGCACTAACCAGTCGGCCAGACACAGCACGACAACCTGTATCAAGCCTCCCATAGAATTTGCCAGCTTGTGCAGATGTAGCCTGGAGAAGTCAAATATGGAAAATCTAACTGCCAAGCTGGGCATGTAATGAATTTCCTTTTTTATCCCATTGGTTCAAAGGTTAGCAAAGCAAATGATCTAATGTGTTTCATCTGGAGTATGCCAGAGCTCTTTAAGTTTAACAAAACAAAACACCTGGGTTCCTTTTGTGGTTGCTTCTAATGCCTGAGGAGGAAAATGGTTGCACTCTGTAATGAAGGCCTGTGAAATGCAGGTTTGCAGGGGAAGGCAGCGCACTGTCCATCCTGATCCAACTACATTATGGAGCACCCGCCACCTCTTAGACGTGGCTTAGGGGCATCACGACCAGCGCCTGAGGGCTGCTCACAGCTGTATTGAGTCTGCTTGTGGGAGAAAGAATGTCTCAATTTGTGTTTCCCTAGAAGCAGCCTCTGAGATAAGGATCTGATTGCAAGACATTTATTTGGGAAGTGATCTCAGCAAGCAGCAATAGGGCACTGAAGAATTTAGCCAGGAAGAGAAGGAAGCTGAGAAACATGTGCCATCAAAAAGTTGCTACTGCGGGCAAGTGGAGCTTGATTCCCCTGGGGACCTCAGGGAAATACATCACGTATCTCAGAATGGTCCCACTAAGTGTTGTTCCGTGACGGCTGCTCCCAGGGTGAACAGTCCCTCAATTTTGTCCTTAAGGCAAAGATTGAAGGTGGTGGCAGTTCCAAGGGACTCCCTTGGAAATGGGAATGCCTAGTGCACACGGTTAGGGCTGCCTCATGTGCACCACACGGAGGGCAGGACACAGAGCCACCCCCCCGGGGCTTCTCCCAGCCTCTCAGCCTAGACATCTAAATTCTGGGAAGGACATACAAATATCCTGGCAAATAATTACACTAAAATCAATATTTCTTTCTTTGATGTCTTTATTCAAGTCTCTTAAGCACGTCTGATGTGTCAACTAGATGTCCTCTCTGCACGGATCCATGTTCCAGGGGCAGAGATCCTGCTGGATGGCAGCTGAGGAGGCTCAGAATTCTGGGCTGCAGCTGCCTGAGGGAAATGAGCAGAGGCAATGTCCAGGAAGCATTTGTTTCCATTATACAAGGCTTTTGTCTCACCCAGTGTCACCTCTTGGTGATCTAGGTGGCACCTTGTGGACAGGAAGACACCCAGGTAAAAGACTGACCCAACATGCTTGAGGGGTTCAGAGGTAAAGATGGGGTGAGTGTCCACAAGAAGGAGAGGAGGCCATTCCAGGGATTGGAAAGGCTTTGTAAGAAAAGAGCGGAGTGGAGTGGGACCAGGCGTCAGAGGCTTTCATTACCCCTGATCAGTGTAATTGGAATCAGGAGGAGGTTGGGAGGGGTGAGAGGATTCCTTCTCTTCTCCAGAGTGAAAATGTGGGAGAGAGTTCATGAAGTGCACAGGGCGTGCTTCTCTCTTCAGAGTGACCCATCTTCACCCCTGGCCCAGGACCAGTGAAAGGAATTGTTAGCTCTGCTGTCTCCTAGGCACACTGGCCTTGAAGCTCCCTGGGTGCGTGGGAAGGAGGCTGCTGTGCTGATGCAGTTTGGTCTCTGGCCTGCTTTCTCTCACCGCCGTCTCCCCAAATGGTTGCACTCGCATCAGGGTTCTAAGGATTCTTAGACCCACAGACCTCACTAAAAACACATCATGGACCTCCCAGTCCCAGTCCCTAATAGGAAGCCATAGATTCTGTACCTCTTACTAAGATAAAATAACCCAAACTCTTAAAATAATTGGAAGAGATTTATTCTGAGCCAATTGTGAGGACCATGGGCCCAGCATGCTGGCTCATGCCTGTAATCCTAGCATTAGGGGAGACCAAGCAGGTGGATCACTTGAACTCCCTAGTTCAAGATCTTGCTTTTTGAGCAAAACAAGATGTCATTTCTGCTAAAAATAGAAAAACAAGATGGGCGTTTTGGCAGGTGCCTGGAGTCTCACCCCTGTGTCAGGATATTCTGCCTTTTAGGGCTAAACCAATGTGCACCTCCCATGTACTGATTTCTGACTTTACATGAGCTCCCTGTCTTATAAAATCAAACTGTAACCCAACCACACTCAAGGCTTCTTGGGCATAGCTCTGGGCTACAGTCCTCAAACTTTGTTTGTTGAGACAGAGGATAGCCTGCCAGTGGTATAATAACTCACAGCAACCTCAAACTCCTGGGCTCCAGCAGTCATATGGCCTCAGCCCCCTAAATAGCTGGGTCAATAGGTACCCACCACAATGTCTGGCTAGTTTTTATATTTTTAGTAGAGACAGGGTCTCGCTCTTGTTTAGGCTGGTCTTAATCTCCCAAGCTCAAGCAACCCTGTCCTGTTTTAGCCTCCCAGAGTGCTGGGATTATAGGCATGAGCCACCACACCTGGCCTTCCTGGATGTCTTAGCTTTGAATGCTGCAACTGTCACTCTAGTTGTTCAATTTTCTTTCATCACACCACCCACAGATTACATTTTACAAGTAATTTTCAAGTTTGTTGTTTTCCCTCTATATATCATGAGTTGAATGATGTCCTCCACAAACTCACATTTGAAATCCTAACCACAAGTTCATCAGAATGTGACATTACTTGGAGATAGGTTCTTTAAAGAAGTGATCAAGTTAAAATGAGATTGTTACAGGGGGCCCCTAATCTAGTATGAATGTTTTTATTAAAGTGGGAAACTGGGACACAGAGACAGGCACATATAGAGGGAAGATGACAAAAGGAGGTCTGGGGGTGGGGGGCGGAGATGGCCATCTCTGTGCCAAGGGAAGAGAGGCCTGGAACACGTCCTCCCCTCGTGACCCTCAGGGGACACGAGTTCTGCTGACAGTTGATGTGGGGCTTCCAGCTCCAGGCCTGTCAGACCATGAATTTCTGCTGTGTAAGTCATTTAGTCAGGATGCTCTGTTGTGGCAGCCCTAAACAACGGAGACACCATCCCTCTTTTTAATGGACTTACTGCACAAGCTCTGTGGTAGCAGAGTAATGGGCCCTCAAGGATGCCGTGTGCATCCGTAGCATCTGTGAATATGCTACCTTATGTGACTTGCAGTGGTGATGGGGTTAAATATCTTAAACCAGGAGGATTAGT
Organism: Loris lydekkerianus; assembly: GCA_963574355.1. Classification (NCBI taxonomy): domain Eukaryota; kingdom Metazoa; phylum Chordata; class Mammalia; order Primates; family Lorisidae; genus Loris; species Loris lydekkerianus. The sequence goes on from CAUYPK010144278.1 coordinate 22,103, forward strand.
CTAGATAATCTGAGTGCCCTAAATGTAACCACACAGGTCCATTCAAGAGGGAGGCAGAGGGTCAGTGTCAGAGAAAAAAATGCAATAACAGATGAAGAGAGGGGTGTGTGTGAGAGAGAGAGAGGGAGGGAGAGAGAGAGAGAGAGGGAGAGAGGGAGGGGGAGAGAGAGAGGGAGAGAGAGAGGGAGGGAGAGAGAGGGAGAGAGAGGGAGGGAGAGAGAGGAAGAGAGAGAGGGAGCGAGGGAGAGAGGGAGAGAGAGAGGGAGGGAGAGAGAGGGAGAGAGAGGGAGGGAGAGAGAGAGAGAGAGAGCGCGGGAGCGTGGGCGAGAGAGGGGGAGGGAGAGCGCGCGTGAGGGCGCGCGCGTGAGCGCGAGAGAGCGCGGGCGCGGG
>CAUYPK010144279.1:0-10294 GCA_963574355.1 Loris lydekkerianus
TGAATTTCGGCTCTTTGCCTCTTATCACTATTTTGTATACTGTGGCTCTTTGCCAAGTTTGGATTTTGTTATGCTGCTTCTGAGGAGGGACCTCTGAGGAGCGATCTCCGAGCGCGTAGTCGAACTTGTTCGCCACCCCTGACTAGGGCAACATAGTGAGACTCTGTCTCAAAAATAATAATAATAAATAAATAAATAAATAAAAATAAATAAATAAATGCAATACTAAAAAATTTATAATAATGTAAGTTAAAATGTCTGAATGACAAAGTGCATAAATTGAATAAAAAAGAAAATAAATAGTGAGAATTTGCCATTATCTTAGAATATTCATGAGAAATCAGTTTAAGAGTGAAAGAAAATGTACTGGTTTATAATGTGAATATTCTTTTAAGCATTTTAAAGAAGTAAATCTAGGCTCACAGACTTTTACGAAATTTTATAGTAGTAAGAGGGTCAGAGGCAACCTATCACATATAATACATTATTTTCTATTTTTAACTAATAAATCATCACTCAACTTCTGTGTATTTGGTTGGTGTCAAAAGGTCCACAAAAGCCTAAAAAGTATTCCAAATACATTTTTGGTCTGCCAATATTTTTTTTGTTCTATTTTTAAAATTTCAAATACAAAAGTAGATAAAATTATGTAATGAACCCCTCATGCATCCATCCCCCAACTTACAATGATCACAAATTCACAGTCAATGTTTCATTTATATCCCTACCTACTTCTTCCCACCCTAACTGGATTATGTTGAAGCAAATCTTAAACAGTATATAGTTTCATTTAGGATATTTCATTATAAATATTTAAAAGAAAATATTAAGAAATGTATCATTACTATACATTTAAAAATTAGACATGATCACTTTTTCAGCTTTACTAAGGTATAACTGCCAAAATTAATTATATTATATATAATTATATATAATTAAAGTATACAGTATAATGATTTTGCATATGTATACATTATGGAATGAATATCACAATCAAGTCAATTAATACACGATTTACTTTGGGGGAAAGAAAATGTTTAAGATCTACTCTCTTAGCAAACTTCAAGTGTATAATACGGTACAAATTAAGTACAGGTACCACTCTGTACATAAGATTCTGAGAATTTATTTATAACTGAAAGCTTGTACCCATTGACTAACATTTCCCCATTTCTCCCACCCACCCCCATAATTTAATCTCAAGACAGTATTCAATTTCAGTATTCAAATTTCTCTGATTGTCCCCATTTTGTTAAAGTTGGTTCCATAGACTGTTGTTTTTTTTTCTTTTTGAGACAGAGTTTCACTAGTCACCATTGGTACAGTGCTGTGGTGTCACAACTCATAGTAACCTCAAAATCTTGGACTAAAGTGATTCTCTTGCCTCAGCCTAACCTACTAGCTCAGACTACAGGTACCCACTACAACACCCGGCTATTTTCTCTTTCTTTTTGTTTAGCAGGCGTGGGACGAGTTCAAACCCACCTGCCCTGGAGCATGTGGCTGGCGCCTTAACCACTGAGCTATTGATGTGGAGCCCCATAGATTTTTTCTTTTTTTTTTGTAGTTTTTGGCCAGGGCCAGATTTGAACTAACCACCTCTGTTATATGGGGCTGGCGCCCTACTCATTTGAGCCACAGGCACCACACCCATCGATTATTTTTAAAAATACATTTTCAGAACTTGAAAACACAAATATCAACTAGGGTACTGACACACAATACAGCTCAGTATAAAATATGTGGCTTCTCTAATCATATAATTCTTTTTTTTTTTTTTTTTTTGAGACAGAACCTCAAGCTGGCACCCTGGGTAGAGTGCCATGGCATCACAGCTCACAGCAATCTCCAAATCTTGGGCTTAAATGATTCTCTTGCCTCAGCCTCCCAAGTAGCCAGGACTACAGGAGCCCACTACAACACCCCACTATACTTTGGTTGTAGATGTCATTGTTTGGCAGGCCCGGGCTATATTTGAACCCTCCAGCTCCAGTGTATGTGGCTAGTGCCCTAGCCACTTGAGCTATAGGCACCGAGCCTAAAAAAACACAGAAATTCAAAACTGAGCTCTAAAAATGTTCCAAGGAAAATCACATTCGTAACATTTCACATAGATCTACAGTAACCCATGTTCATCCTGACTACTGCAAACACTGAATGTTATCCAAAAGGTATCACTACAACCATTAGAAATGACTTAGAAATTCCTAATTAGACCAATAAAGAATAAAGCCTTTAAAAAGTCAAAAATACATCAATAAAATATTAGATATGTTAGGTATAGCAAATTTGTCTCAAATCAACACAGGTTATAATATGGGCAAATGTCGATGAATGGGACAACACTGAGAGTCTGGTTTGGAAAGGAAGACCAAAATGAGTAAGGAAAGACACACTGTGAGACTGCCTGCTACACTTAAATATGAAAAACTGTCACTCTTGGAAACATTCTATCTGAAAGATATTTTCTTTGCTGGGGGAGAGGGGAGGGTGGGAGCCAAATGAAGTCATTAGGAATAACTAATTTATCATTTAACATCCCAATTCAAAAAACAGCATAAATTTATAAAGAGATTCTTTTAAACCAAGAGAAATATACTTACAATTTGCCATCTTTGAAAGATCGAACAAGAATATTGTCCTTTTTTACAGCAATTTCATCACTACAATCAGGACAAACCACCTTTAAAAAAGTGTGAAACTATTATAACTAACAGCACATTTATAGTTATATAAGTACTTATTAAATGCTTTTAAAAAATACTTTAAGCTTAAATTTCTGAAATTAATTTGAGTTTGAGAGTAAATAGGCACACACACAGAAGCACACACAAGTAATTTTAAATCGGCATCCTATATTCCTATCCCCTTCCAGCTCTCTAGATGACCATGACTGTTTTTCAGCACGTGCGTGGTATTGAAAGCCAAAGGATGGTTATGACTAAACTGAAGCCATGGGCCAAGTTCTAGTCAAAAACAGAAAAAAGGGAGAGCTGCAGTCTTCACTGAAGGGCTATAGTATGGTTAAGAGAAGGACAAGGGTGCAGAATTTCCAGAGCAGCATAGGCCATAATAATTTGTAGGATAAAATCTAAAATCTTTATAGGAAAGAAGAAGGTGCCAGGTGTGGTGGCTCTCACCTACAATCCCAGCACCGTAGGAGGCTGAGGCAGGTGGATTGTTTAGGCTCAGGAGTTCCAGACCAGCCTGAGCAAAAGTGAACCCCCCCATTCTCTACTAAAAATTGCTGATTATTGGGGTAGGCACCTGTAGTCCCAGCTACTTAGGAGGCTGAGGTGGGAAGAATGGCTTGAGACCAAGAGTTTGAGGTTGCTGTGAGCTATGATGCCATAGCACTCTGCCCAGGGTGATAGAGTGAGATTCCATCTCAAAAATACATTAATAAATAAATAAGGAGAATATCATAATAAAGTTTTTTAAATATTACTTTAGATGTTATGAAGAAAATGGGCCAGAGAAAGGCAAGAGCTGAAACAAACTAAGCTATTATGATCATACAATAAGTGGTGGCTTGGATGTAAAGTGTGACAAATTAAAGGGATGAGAAATATCAGAGATAACTAGAAAAGTAAAGAGATAAAAGAGGGCACTTAAGTTTTCTGCTTTGTACAAACGAGGAGATTACAGTGTCATTCATTATAAAAGAAAAAGTAACAGAGAAAGGCCATGTCTGGGCATGAGGGAGGAAATAATAAAAAAAAAAAAACTATTATTATTTATTAAGTTTTGAAGTGGTTCAAGGACATCTAAATGGAGATCCTGAATAGATAAATACCCAGGTCTAGAGCTCCATATAGAGGTTCAGACTCTAAGATATAAATTTAGGAGTTAACAGCCTAAACATCAGGGTCTAAAATTTGGGGCCCGTGAGCCAAATCCATTCAATATTTTTCTCCAATGACTGAAGGGTTTCAAAACTACATATATGGTAGCTTTGGCCATTCTAACAGTGAATGCCACATGAGTAAATAGACTCACTCTCCAGTTCTGCTACAGAAATATAATCTGCATTTTATTTTTTTATTTTTATTTTGTTTTTGTCTTTTGTAGAGATGGCATCACACTACGTTGCCTAGGTGACTCCAAACTCTTGGCCTCAAGAATCCTCCTACCTCAGGCCTCTCAAAGTGCTGGGGTTACAGGAGAAAACTGCACCTGGCCACATCCTACATTTTATCCTGTTCACTCATGCGTGTTACTGCCTCATCCATAAGGTTCTTCATTTTGTTATCTATGCAACTGAACCTCTAAGAGGGAAGGAAACCACCCTAAAGAGAATATATCGATGTATTCTGAACCCCGAATTACAACTTGAAAGGTTAGAGATGCTGTCTTGCTCTTGGTCAGCCTGGTCTGAAACTCCTGAGCTCAAGCAATACACCCACCTTGGCCTTGCAGAGTGCTGAGATAACAGGCATGAGTCATCATCCCTGGCCCCAAAATTACATTTTCAAAAGAAATTCTTTGAAAGAATCTTAGTGCTTTAGGAACAAAGAAATAATTACATACACCGATACTTGAATTTTCAGTTTACTCATTCATTCCAAAGTACAGCAAGTTACTTAATTCTTTTAATATTCCATTTCCTATCTTTAAATGCGGATATATAATATTCATAAAGGTATTAGTACAATCTTTGCACATAATAGGTGTTCAATAAATGTTGGATGGATAGACTGATAGGAAGGTACAAAGGTATTATAAAGTACTTACAGTTATTAAAACAAATAATTGTCTATGTGTTTTCATTGTAAGAGCTGACATTTATCAGACACTTAATTTGTACCAAACACTATATACTATAAGCACTGGGGATAAAGAAACATTGTACGTTCACTGAAAATGATGCAAACAGATATCACTTGTAGACAGACAACTGTACACAAGAAAGATGCCTCTATTCCATAATACATTATTTCTTTCTTGGTCTCCTATACTTGGTGCTTCCTACCCACTGGAGTCTAGTGGTTATCTAAAACAAAGAGATAAAAGTTCAAAAGACTTTCTGGCATCTGGCATCACGGTTTGACTTACACAAAACTTGGGACAAGGATACTCTTGATAATAAAGCACTGAAGGCTTCCTCAGAATCACAAAATGACAATACAAGAAAGCAAACAGAAAATTCAAAATATTCAACATTGGATCTAAGGAGTTACCAACTTTTGGAGTGAAAACATTAAAAAGTAGATAGATAAAAGAATCGTTGCAGGGAAAGTCAGACACTGAATTAATGTATAACTGCAGTCATGATTACGTAGAGAATACATAAAAAGGCAAGATTAAGAATAAGGAAGCAAACACCCTGGCTCAAAAAGTATGGGGAAAAGGGCTAGCTATCCTAGTTAACCAAGAAAGACTCTGTTCTTTTGCAGTCTAGACCTCATGATGAGCTTAGGAGTTTTAATAGCCTGCATTACAGAATTTTCTACCCAAAACAGAGAGGAAAGTATAATCAACTCTCACATATCTAATCTCTAAGATTATCAAGATTTTGCCTTTCTTGGATGACTTCAAGAGTTCTTTGTACTCAAAGATTATTTTGAAGATCTTTGTGGGAAATGAACAATGCTAAAAACACTTCCCTATTTTGAACCTATAAAAAATACTGGTAAAAAAAAATCCACTGTTTTCTTCATTACCTTACATAGTTGAGAAATAAACTCTTTTACACTTAAACTACTCACCAATGCAGGAAACCACAGTGCTTTCTTTTTGTCCAAACTAATGTAATCTACACATACAACTTTGCCTAGCAGCTCATCAATCTGTTTCCTATCATCCTCATCTTCATCACTGGAGGATGATGAAGACTCTTCCTCTGGTCTGGAGAGAGAAAAAAAAAAAAAGACATTTCCATTTATCTTTACAAAGAATAAGCATGCCAACATTGAATGTAGGTATTTCAGAACTCTTATCACATTTCCTAAAACCTACAGAATAGGTAATTTAAATTTTAAATCATTTTCTGAATTTCTTAAAAAAAAAAAAGATACCAAGAGTTTAATCATTAGAGAAAAATACATTATTTTCCTAAAAATCTTTCAGATTTATTTAGTGCTATTTCAAAAGATTAAGGGAAAAGATCAGGACAGAAAAAGTGGTCCCCAAATCTTCAAAATGCTAAAGGTCCCATACTAAACAACTCAGAACTACACAAAAATACACTTAATCACAATCTAACATTAAAAAATTTCTGGAGATAGTAATTTTACATTCCCAGTACAAAGCTAACTTTAAGAGAGGAGGCAGAGCTTTATTAAGGGGGTTAGGTGGGTTAAGAGATCACCATTGCTATCCTTAAATAACAAATATACATGAACTAGGCACAAATAAAATGCACATATGGTTGTTTTGTATTATTTATTTATTTAATTTCTTTTGAGACAGAGTCTCAGTTTGTCACCTCAGTAGAGTGCCATGGCGGTCACAGCAGCAGTGTCATAGCACATAGCAACCTTGAACTCTTGGGTTCAAACGATTGTCTTGCTTCAGCCTCCCAAGTAGCTGGGACTACAGGCATCTACCACAACACTTGGCTGTTTTTAGAGACAGAGTCTCGCTCTGGCTCAAGCTGGTCTCGAATCTGTGAGCTCAGGCAATCCACCTGCCTCGGCCTCACAAGTGTTAGGATTACAGGCGTGAGCCACCGCACTCGGCCAGTTCCTTTCAGTAATACTGAATATTGGAATAATAAATTAGAAAGATATTAACTGTCAGAAGAAAAAGAAGTATCTGAAACCATCAGTTTGATGTTACAGGAAATACAGTTAAACTATAAAGGAAAATAAAAAACAAAAAGCTAGGCCAGGCACAGTAGCTCATGCCTGTAATCCTAGCACTCTGGGAGGCCAACGCACATTGACTGCTTGAGCTCACAAGTTCAAGAACAGCCTGATCAAGAGCAAGAATCCCATATCTTAAGAAAGAGCAAATAGCTAAGCATTGTGGTGGATGTCTGTAGTCCCAGATACTCAGGAGGTTGAGACAAGAGGATCACTTGATCCCAAGAGTTTGAGGTTGCTGTGAGCTGTAACACTACTGCACTCTACTGAGGGTGACAAAGTGAGACTCTGTCTCCAAAAAGGAAAGAAAACAAGGCAAAAAGTTGTTCTATTTTTGGGGGGGTGGGGGGGACACAGAGGTGTCACTTGGTCGCCCTCAGTAGAGTGCTGTGATATCTTAGCTCACAGCAACCTCAAACTCTTATACTCAAGGCATCCTCTTCCCTCAGGCTCCCGAGTAGCTGAGACTACAGGCATCCATTACAACGCCTGGCTAATTTTTATTTATTTATTTTTTAATCAATATTTTAGACATTTATTTGATACTGGAAGTATGGTCAGCCACCATAAAGTTATTTCTCTTCATCACAAAACGTCCATATATTAAGGATTTATGCAATTCAGGGAGGGAAAAAAAATCTAGAAACTTTTTGCCTGAGCTACAAATCTAAAAAGGCTCTCCAAACTCTTGAGTTGAAGTATTGTACTCTGCAATGAAATGCTTGAGTTTTTCAAAACGTCGCTCACTTATTTCATGTAAATTCTGCCTCAGCACAAACTATATAGACTTTTCTAATGAAGAATCTTTTTCAATCAGCATTTCCACTACCCTCCAGAAAGTTTCACAGTCTTGTCGGTAAACCTGTTCAATCTCTTTGGCTTTTGAGCTATTGCTTTAGAGCGACGGGTTAGCTCGTCTTCATATAACTCTATGCCATATGCTGCATTTGCCTCAGGTTCTTCTGCCTTGTAAATGAACGACGGTGCTGTTGATCCTGCTTCATACTCATAAATTTCAGGCAAGTTACTTTCTTTTTTTTTTGCAATTTTTGGCCGGGTCCGGGTTTGAACCCACCACCTCTGGTATATGAGGCAGGCTCCCTACTCGAGCCACAGGTGCCACCCAGGGCAAGTTACTTTCATGTGACTTCTCTCGCTTTTCAGCAGCCCACTTTCTTGCAGCCTCAGCAAGTTCTTTTTCAGTTAGCCTACGAGGTTTGGCTAACACCCTGGATGACGAAACTGCTGAATAAAACCAGGGTGAAGTATCTCTTGATGTTTTCAAAGATCGTACAGGCCTCTCCTTATCTGTTTCTGGCTTTCTTTCATGCTGCTGTTTGTAGGAGACATCAACACACCTGGACTTTCTACGCTGAGATTGATGGAAAGACTGACTCTTTCTCTTGAAAGGAGAGATTTCATAGTCAAATCGTACCTCCGACCACATTTCATCTCTTCTATAAGCCATGAGTCCAGGCCGCCCAGAGACTCCCTGGCCACTGCCCAGGGCTATTGCAGGCAACAGGCCTGGCTAATTTTTAGAGATGGGGTCTCGCTGCTCTGGCTCAGGCTGGTATCGAACCTGTGAGCTCAGGTGATCCACCATGACGGGCTTAAGGTATTCTTTTGAATCTTGTTCTGAGAAAGTCCACTATTAGTACTAAAAATAAAGATTTCTAACAACTGGCTGCTCAAAAGGCCCAGAATAAGTAAAGACACTAGGAAATGTTGAGTAGATAGAACACAACGTATGTTCTTTTTACAAAATAAAACAAAATAGGCTTGGCACTAAGGCGCCAGCCACATACACCTGAGCTGGCGGGTTCGAATCCAGCCCGGGCCGGGCCCGACAAACGACGACAGCTACAACCAAAAAAAAAAAAAAAAAATAGTCAGACGTTGTGGCAGGCACCTGTAGTCCCAGCTACTTGGGAGACGAAGGCAGAATCGCTTGAACCAGGAGTTGGAAGTTGCTGTGAGCTGTGATGCCACAGCACTACTTAGGGCAACAGCTTGAGCTCTGTCTCAAAAAAATTGAAAAAAAAAAAAAATGGCAATTATGAATTATGTACAGGGATAAAAATATTTTTGACATAGTTGGCAATGACCAAGTTCACTGACCAAAAAATAAACTAAAAAGTTAACTGAAAGATAAACTATTTAAAATTTTAAACCTGAATTGTCTATTTGGTTGATTGGAACAAATTCAGTACACTCTGAATTTTTCTTTGATGCTTTTCCAAAGGGATGACAACATAAATGACATCCCTTTGTATTTACATATACCAATATAAATATAAATGAAGCAAAAACTATTATATATTAAACATTTCACAGTGATATAAGGAATGTCACTATTTGATTTCAACAATTAGAGAGATAACTTAAAAAATTTTTCCCTGATAAAAAATAAAGTTTTCTATTGAATAGAAGTACTATACTTTGAATGGCACTTAAAGAAGTTTAATCCCTATTTACAAAGTAACAGGTAGCTGAAAAACCCAACCTACCTTTATATTAGCAGAGCATAAGATTATACAAATAGGCACATACCTTACAACAGTAATAACAGACTTAATAAATCTGATTTCTACTTGATTTAGAAGAGATTCTCAAGGGCAATGACTTTTATCTTTTCACTTTCTGATGACTACAGAACACATCCAACTTAAAATCATAATTGTTCTTTCAAAGTAGTCACAAAAGACTCATCAAGCTAGGGCTATTTTGTTTTGTTTTGTTTTAAGAAACAAGATCTCACTCTGGGTGTACCCATGCTAGAGTATAGCGACCTAATCATAGCTTATTGCACCCTTTATCTCCTTGACTCAATCTCAGCCTCCCAAGTGGCTGGGATTACGAAAGGTAGCTTTTAAATGTTTTTCTAAAAACAGGGTCTCACTATGTTGCCCCGGCTAGTCTTGACTCTTGGCCTCACTTGATCCTCACACCTCTGCCTACACAAGTGCTGGGAATACAGGCATGAGCCACCACACCCAGCTCAGCTAGGAGTTTATGAACACTCTTTTCCTTTTCTTTATTTTGAGATAGGGACTCACTCTGCTGTCTACTCTAGAATGCAGTAGTGCCATTACAGCTCACTGTAACCTCAAACTCCTGGGCTCAAGTAATCCTATTGCCTTAGCCTCCCAAGAAGCCGGGACTATAGGTGGGCACCACCATATCCAGTAATTTGTTTTTGGTAGAGACAGGGATTTTGCTATTGTCCAGGCTGGTCTAAAATTCAGGGTGACATGTATACCATGGAATACTATGCAGCCTTAAAGAAAGATGGAGACTTTACCTCTTTCATGTTTACATGGATGGAGCTGGAACATATTCTCCTTAGCAAAGTATCCCAGGAATGAAGAAAAAGTATCCAATGTACTGAGCCCTACTATGAAGCTAAACTATAGCTTTCACATGAAGGCTATAACCCAACTATACCACAAGACTATGAGGAAAGGACCAAGGAAGGGGAAGGGAGG